>OMOU01076634.1:2574-15920 GCA_900312585.1 Malacocephalus occidentalis | reverse complement strand
TGATGATGATGATTATTACATATTAGTGTTATTATTATTACATGCTATGACTATGATGATGATTATTATTATTACACATTAGTATTATTATTATTACTACATGTTATGATTATGATGATGATGATTATTACACATTAGTATTATTATTATTACATATTATGATGATGATTAATATTATTATTACATATTACGATTATTATTATTACATATGATTATTATTATTACATATTAGTATTGCATGTTGTTATGATTATTATTATTACATATTAGTATTACATATTGTTATGATTATTATTACTACATATTCTTCTTCTTATTATTATTATTACTACTACATTATTATTACTACTACATTATTATTACTATTACATTAATATTACTACTACAACAACCCATCACTGGAGCATCCAACACCATGACAACAACAAAAATGTAGGCCCATTCCAATAAGTTCTGAATGGATTTGCTAAACATATTTAAGCCTGGTGCATTGTATTCTGCTGAAGGAGATAGGAGGCATTTTGTTATACTGGTCGGCTATATTTTTTATTTCAACTTCCATATTAGTGACACATGCAGAGCATAACGTAGTGGAAGTGGAGCCAAACTCTCTTTCCTAAGTCCTTATGAAGCCTCCTAGATGTGTTTTTGTGACTATTCCAATGCAGCCTTGTTTTGGCTTATATCGTTCTACTCAGGCACATACAGAGTGCCTAGCTGAGGTCTCTGACGCACAGCGCCTGACAGAGCCTTTGTTCTCCTTTGTTCTCCTTTGTTGGAGAGGCACATGGCCCACGGACATTACACGGAGACTTTCAAACTCATACTTGGCATGTCAGAACTGTTTCGTCGAAACGAGCATTTTTACAAGCATACGGCTTGCTGTATGCAAATGTGTGCTCAATATTCTGAGTACGGGAAAGATGTCATTGTTCCCTCATTATAAATATTGGAGGGCCACGGTGTGTTTTCGAAATGGAAATCGTATTTTCGTCGTATCGTGTTTTTCTGGCGGTATCCTTATTGTTCAGCAACAATCAACATCCCAATCCACACCACAATACAGTATACTACATTGCACGATAATTGACTACTTTGCATTACGACTATACTACACTGGTGCTAAAGAGGTATAGGCTAGGTCAGTCTTTCTCGAGTAGGGCTAGAGGTGAAACCCTTGGTCCACTTCCAGAACCATCTGGGAAGTCCTTGGCAGGTGATTGGATGAACCATCGGTCTATGGCCATAGATCTTTCTCGCTGTGCTCACACCTAAACCATGAACATTTCTAAGGAGGCACAATAATGTTTTTATTTCTTGAGGAAACATAATCCCTTCAATGTGTGCACCAAAATGATGACTCTGTTCTACAGAAACTTGAGTTTGAGCCAGTCTCGTTGTACTGTGGAGTGGTGCGAGAACCTGAATCTGGCCCATAAGAATAGCCCCCGTAAGGTCCTCGGCAGGGAACCATGCACAACCCTCCGGCGATAACGATCAACAGGTCAAAGGTCAGGTGCCATTTTGGACCGTATCGAGCGCCCTCAAGTTTGAGATTCTACCTTCAGGTACAAGAAGCGTTCCACCTTTTTGCACTCAGCCACTGTTCCTCTTTTCTCCTCGAGGGAGTGCATTCGTCAGAATTCGTCAGAATCCCTCAATCACATTTTTCTCAAACGTTTGGCATTAAAAGGCCTTCACAAAGTGGTGTTCATTTAATCCATCAACACAACACAATTCATTGGAACACACCCTGCCAAAAGTATCTCTCCGACAAAGGTTTCCAGGAGTCATTGTCTGAGGCTGGATTAACTCCAAGGGGTAAAGGGTTGTCATAAAAAGTCAAAGCAGCTCCAGCACAGAACCTGATTGGCTGGTTTCAGCCTGATCACGCCGAGGCTTCATGCTACTAAGCACATGGCGTGGAGCGAGATGCCACCTGAGAAGACACAATCCCCATCTGGGAATGCTGCCCATCTCCTTTCCCTAAAGCAGCCCAACAGGATGTCGCACTATGATGGGGTTACGAATACCCATGCATGCTCCCTCCGGCAAGGTCAGCGATGCGTGCCTATGGGAGTGGCTTCAATCACAAAATTCCCAAGGTGTCAATTCTACTTCCGTGGTTTTATTGGTTGACGTTATGTCACCATGGAAATGCCGGCTTGAATGTGATCATTCCCATTACAAAACAGTCTTGATAAAGTTTAGAATTACGAATCTTAATCTTGGGTTCATCTCTATTGGTTTTGTGACGTGAGCCGAACGCACCAACAACAATACTACAGACGCCACCCCAAAGATCAAATAGTGCCGCCGCCTGACCTCGGTACCACCAGACCCATTGGTACCGCTCGAGGGGCAAACTGGGTACATTGAAATAGCCACAAACTCGTCTTTGGATGTTGTGGATGATGATGATGCTGTCTCAAAGGTAGGTGGGGCTTGGAGACCTTTAGAGCAACACAATGGATTGGTCCATGTGCTGGCCTCACCCAGGTGCCACAGCATGCCCTTTGTTGAGCCTAGACAGGGTGGGTGTACACTGTCTAGGATTGGTCTTTGTGAATAACTGTCATCCAATAGCAAATGCAGGGGTTCCTGTCTTTTGCATCCTATAAACAAGAGAACCGCCACCGATAGTGTAGACCTCGGATAACCCTGTCCTCGTTATGCTATTTTGAAATAATGTGTGAGAAATGAAAACATTACCTGCACCCTTTTCTATTGGTCAATTGGTTATCTTCATCATTTCAGAACTTCATAATTACGTATCGGTTAACAATACACTCAGATTTTTGTAAATATGTATGATGATATGAGAACCGGTGGGTATGTATTTATTTCCTAAACGAGCATAGCTAAAAGTCCCCCAGTGGCATTCATTGGGCTTTTGAATCGGCACCACATGATTTCTTGTTTCTTGGTGTTTTGCTCTCACTGCGTCGTTCCCTCGTTGGAGAACAGCCTTGGCCCCCGAAGACTCCTGTCCAAATAAAGGTTGATAATGTGTATTTGAGTGGACGTGCTCCACTGGAGATATAGGTTGTATCCACATGACAATGTAAAGCCAGGCATTGTTTGCTTTAAGGTCCCAACTAAAGCACATACGTGTCACAGCCTGGGTCATGCCTCAAGAACGCACTGACAGTCATCTGTCGGGAAAAATAACTACAAGTAACTAATAAGTAACCACTGCATTAGTCCTTTTCTTTTTGGACTATGAACTTTATATTGGACTTTATGTTCCGACTCTTCAAAGATCCATTCATTGGTGAGTATCGTGTATGCTTTTGTGTGCATTTGTCTTTGTGTGGAAACTATTGTCAGGACTAAACAGATGAGGTGTGGCTGCTGCTGCTCGATCCAAAGGAATACCAGAAAGACCACAGTTATTTCATAATTACTATTTGCCGTTAATGGCCAACCCTGCTATTGTGCGCTCTACGTCACAATGCGGAGAAAGAAAAGCCAAAGCACAGAACAACAACACCAGTTTGACCGAACGTCAGTGTCTCAGAGTTTCTGGTCCGGAGTTTTGATGAGACCCGCTGGCCTCGGACACACCTTGTTATGAAACAGCAGGTGTAATGGTTAAGGGCAATGAGTAGGGGTACCGCCCATATTGCCCCTAGTTTACTGTACATAAACACATACATTTGGCCCACTATATTTGAACGTTGCCTGTTTGTTTATGACATTATTTGTCTTATTTGTCTGTCGAATGATTGCTTTTTACGTAGCATGCTAGGTTAACATAGCCTGCCTGTCACACACACACACACGCACAGTTGTGGTCACATATCTCATTCAAAAAAAGAAACCTGACAAGCCAAACCCGAATTACGACAAGCATTTAAATGTTTTGGGGTTGGCCCACAAATGCTAACATAGATAATATACTTAAATCTTGATTGGTTATCGAACGCTTCCAAACAGCTTAGCAGGCTCAATCCAAAACATGAATGTATCTTATTTGAACCAATAGTGGTTCTGGGTAATGACTGGGTAATGCGTACATTGTTATGACTAGGGCTAATGGTTTGAGGTAATAACTAAGGGTAATGGTGATGGTGTAACCTCTAGGGGTAATGGTTAAACCAAACATTACACATGTTTGAGGTAATGACGACATGCTGCGTGACACACGGTATTCCATGAGTGGACCAGTGGAATACATTTTGGTCAACATCTGAACAGACAAGGCCAATGGCACGGCCTGGAATACGGACCTGCTTCTTGTGTGTTAACTCAGGTGAGCCGAGGATGGCTACTTCCTGTACACAGCACAGATCTGGATTCATGAATCTGCAGTAAAACAGGATCATTTTACGTCAGGATTTATTCAAGAATAAATTGGCCACCTTCAAAGCCGTCTGCCAGGATGCCAAAACCTACAAAAAAATTGGGAACATAAAAAAGTTTGCGTATCTGAACGTTGGCTCATGTGGTTCATGTGGAGGGAGGAGACAACAGGCAAAACAGCGAAACATTATCAGAGATGACTTCTCAGTCAATATGAGAGCTTCCGCTCTTAAAGCCCTCGACTCCTCGACCCAATGATACACATTTGTATGTCTTCATCTATGAATCCCTTGTTGGATATTCACTATCCGCTGGGACACCGATGCTGAAACTGGACCACAGAACCCTTCCTTGAGTCCTACTAGCTGTCTAATTCTTCAAGTACCACGGGTTTGTTCTGAACTTCTAAAGCCTGTGTGCACCAACCACATGGAACTATCAACATCTTCAAGGTCTCCACTCAACTATATGATACACACGTATTTCCACAGGAGACACAGGGAAGAGGATGGCTTCGTCACTGCTCATTCTCATATTAGCAGGTACAGTAAGATGTCTGTGTGTGTGTGCGCGTGTGTGTGTATGTGTGTGCGTGCGTGTGTTATGTCGTTTATTTACAAATGTATACCAATGTCTCCCCCTGGTTCACTCCACCAAATACTTTGCAGTTACCACACATGGATTACAGAATGGAACAACCTCAGCTCCTCGTGACACAACTTCACTTCCAAGTAACACAATATCAGTACCTAGTAACACAACATCACTACATAGTAACACACCATCAGTACCCAGTGACACAACATCACTACATAGGAACACAACTTCAGTACCTAGTAACACAACATCACTTCCAATTAACACACCATCAGCACCTACTTCACCAAGGAACAAAACTTCCCCTCCTTTACTAAGTAATACATCAGCTCCTAGTAACACAACTTCGACTCCTAGTAACACATCAGTTCCTAGTAACACAACTTCAGTATCTAGTAACACAACTTCACATCCTAGTAATACAAGTTATCCTAGAAACAAAGCTTCAGCTCCTAGTAACACAATTTCAGTACCTAGTAACATAACATCAGTACCTAGTAACACATCATCAGTACCAAGTAACACAACATCATTACCTAGTAGCACAACATCAGTACCAAGTAACACAACTTCACTACCTAGTGACAAAACATCTACTAGTAACAGAACTTCACTTCCAAGGAACACAACATCAGTACATAGTAACACAACATCAGTAGCTAATAACACAACATCAGTAGCTAATAACACAAATTCCTTTCCTAGTAACAAAACTTCACCTCCTAGTAACACAAGATCACTACCTAGTAACATAACACCAGTACCTAGTAACACATCATCAGTACCTAGTAACACAACATCATTACTTAGTAGCACAACATCAGTATCTAGTAACACAACTTCACTTCCAAGGAACACAACATCAGTACCTAGTAACATAACACCAGTAGCTAATAACACAAATTCCTTTCCTAGTAACAAAACTTCACATCCTAGTAACACAACATCACTACCGAGTAACACAACATCAGCACCACGTAACACAACATCAGTAGCTAATAACACAAATTCCTTTCCTAGTAACAAAATTTCACATCCTAGTAACACAACATCACTACCCAGTAACACAACATCAGTACCTAGTAACACAACTACACTTCCAAGTAACACAACATCAGTACAAAGTAACACAACTTCTCCTCCGAGTAACACAACATCAGTACCTAGTAACACAACTTCTCCTCCTAGTAACACAACTTTACTCCCAAGTAACACAACATCAGTACCTAGTAACATAACATCAGTACCTAGTAACACATCATCAGTACCTAGTAACACAACATCATTACCTAGTAGCACAACATCAGTACCAAGTAACACAACTTCACTACCTAGTGACAAAACATATCCTTGTAACACAACTTCACTTCCAAGGAACACAACATCAGTACATAGTAACACAACATCAGAAGCTAATAACACAAATTCCTTTCCCAGTAACACAACTTCACTTCCAAGGAACACAACATCAGTACATAGTAACACAACATTAGCACCAAGTAACACAACATCAGTAACTAACAACACAAATTCCTTTCCTAGTAACAAAACTTCACATTCTAGTAAAACAACATCACTACCTAGTAACACAACATCAGTACCAAGTAACACAACTTCAGTACCTAGTAACATAACGTATCCCCCTAGCAACACAATATCAGTACCAAGTAACACAATGTCAGCTCCTAGTAACACAACTTCATTTCCAAGTAACACAACCTCAGTACCTAGTAACATAACATCAGTACCTAGTAACACAACATCAGTACCTAGCAACATCACATCAGTACCTAGTAACATAACAGTACCTAGTAACACAACTTCACTTCCAAGTAACACAACATCACTACCTAGTAACACAACTTCCTCTCCTAGTGACAAAATGCCTCCCACTAGTAACACTACATCAGTACCTAGCAACACAACTTCTTCTAGTAACACGACATCAGTACCTAGAAACATAACATCAGTACCTAGTAACATAACGGTACCTAGTAACCCAACTTCTCCTTTTAGCAACAAAACTTCAATTCCTAGTAACACAACTTCACGTCCAAGTTACACAACATCAGTGCCAAGTAACACAACTTCAGTGCCTAGTAACACAACTTCACTTCCAAGTAACACAACATCAGTACCAAGTAACACAATTTCAGCTCCTAGTAACACAACTTTACTTCTAAGTAACACAACATCAGTACCTAGTAACACAACTGTTCTTTCTAGTAACAAAACTTCACTTCCAAGTAACACAACATTAGTACATAGTAACACAACTCCTCCGAGTAACAAAACGTTCCCCCAGATGAACACAACTTCAGCACAGAGTAACATAACCTCACTACCTAGAAGCAGAACTTCACCCCCTGGGTACAGCACTTCAAAAGAATGTGCAATGTCACAAGAAACCACTGCCACTCCTGGAAAGAGTCCAACTCCAGCATCCTCCAGATCAACTTCACAGCCAGGTAACATACAGAATTCTCTTTCAGGGATGGATGAATTGTTACGTTATTTAAACTCATTATTTTGTTTTGGTTGCATGTGTTGGTTGCATGTGTTGTTTGTTCATTCAAACCAAATTCCTACACCCGTCCAACCCTTGTAACACCTCATACATTTTCACAGTCTCTGCCTCCATCTTATGTTTTTCATTAATGGAACGGAATGGCCCCTATTTTGCCAAACTCCAGAGAATACTCTGCTCTGGAGAACATGTGTTTTTCCAGGCATTGCTATAACCCCTGCGAATGCAGCCGCTGTAACCCCTGTCCCATCACAAAGCACAGGAAGACTTGGCCTGCAGTGTACTGTCAATCAAACATGCACACCAGACCTCCTCAACTCATCCTCCACAGCTTTTGAAGCTCTCTCCTCATTGGTGGTCTCTGACGTAAGCACCTTTAATCAATGGTTCTGTATATTCTGCTTAGCTGGGTGGTCAGTAAAATGTACATGCCATTGACTGAATAACATTTTCATGTCTTTCAGGTCAACAAAGTGTATGAGAGGCATTTTGCATCAAACTTCCTTCAGTCAGTTGTCAACATGTTCAATTGCACGTAAGATGAGATGTTTTGCATTGATATAGCTTACATTGGGGCCTTTTTTGTATTTGAAATACTTGAAAACGTATTTTATGTCATTAATAATTAGCACAACTGCAAGTTTGCAAAGGATTACAACTGCCACGCCCGAAAACGGTTTTGCCATCCCAGTTGCTACCCTATTTGTTGAGATGGTGTTGACGGTTGGTTGAGTCCACTGATGCGGTTCTTTGAATGTTAAATAGAAATCTACAACAGCTACAATAGCCATTAGCTAACATTAGCCAGCAAGCCTACCGTCCATATGTGCTAAAAGAAAAGCAGGCACAATGTTCATAGAACGTTCATGAACGTCAGAGTCATATCAGAGTCTTGCACCATCAAAGTGGAACGGCCCGGCTTCAAGTGGAACGGTCTCAGACAGAGAAACTGTAATTGTGTTACTACATATGTGACTTCTTTTTTTAGTCTAATTATTATCGGATTCATATGCATTACAAAAAAATCACCAGAATGCAGTACATTAATTCTGCAATTCAAATGTTCTGGGGGCAATAAACTGTGTCCTCCCAGACGCAGCCCACGCCATCCCAAGAAAAGACCTCTCGATTCGCCACAGGCCCCCCAGAAGCCCTATAGACATGGAGCGACCATTTCAACATGCTGCTTTCATTCCTTGTTATACAGGGGTGACAATTTGGTGGCTGTGGACATGAATCTTGCATTCAAAAATGTCCCTCTGGCAACCAGTGCAGCAAGTGTCCTGGATCTTGCCCTGAAAAGTGGTTCCACCTCCCTACCCATGGAACCAGGCTGCATAGCTGCAGGTGAGTTCACCTGAGACCTCCAATCCAAACAACATTCCATTGGATCACATATCAACAAATGGAAGTCCATGTCGAGGGCTGTACCATTAAGGTGCATGTACGGTTCACCGTCCCAACAAACACCAACTTTGCGCCAGTGAGGCAGACCCACCGCTGGTTGTTGGCTGTTTCTTTGTGAACCAACCGAATCAATGCCGTCCAACATCCTACAGTTGGATATAATGGGCCAGTGTGCAAGCACCTTTTGGACAGCTAACTAGATATGTCACAGCTGATCAAACTATAAATACAGCATCGCACTTGAGGGTCAACCTTAACCCCATCAACAGCATGCCACACTAAGTGCTTACAAGTTTGCATGAGCGTAGGAATCAATAGGCAGTCTCTATATAATATAGCACCTTTTTAGATAAAGTACACCATATACCAATAGCTTAGGAGTCAGCAATTTCTCAAACCATATGCATATCAATCCCATTTGGGGGCCGAACCGCAAGGTAGGGCAACACTGGTGGGCCTTTTCTGTATGTATGCCAAAGCAATTGCAAACTTACTGGCTGTTGGCAATTTGAAGTTACTTTCATGTCAGTTTGGAGGACTTTCTGTAACTCTTGAGCGAACAATCCAAGTACAAATATAATGATGTGGTTTCTTTATGTGAACTAGGAATTCATAGGAGTACAGAAACACATTTTGTTAGTTTAGTTTCGTACTAACGCACTGTACAGTGCATAATAATGGTTTACCATTTCCTTGTTAAACCCATTCCTGGTCTTCTTTATTACAGAGTTGTCAGCAACATCGGGAAGTCTACGACAGACACTACTCTCCTCACTTCTTGTACCATTTGTGCTTCTCCTTTTATTGCAGCTACTGTAATTATAATAATAATAATTATTATTATTATTAATCATTAGTAGTTGTTGGGCATATGGTTTTATCCAAGTTACTATTACAAGCTACTGCCTTACAACGTGTGTCTTTAGCTATGAATGCTATTATGACCTTAAATCTTAAGGTCACATTAAGCATAATAAACAACAACAACCATATTTGGGTGGGGGTGGGGGAGGGTGCAATGTGCTTTCAATAAACGTCCTTTGTGTCATGGTAGTGGCACTAATCAGTTCTTTTGTCATGACTGGATGTGAATACTGTGCAATATTCAAGATTCAAGAAGTGTATTCCTCACATACACATCAGGCAGGCCCAGACTCTAACTCGGGCCAGGTGAGGCTGCTCAAACCAGCTGCCAACCACATGCACAAATGCAAACATTGATATTAACTGATGCACGCATTATATGTGTCATTGGTGGCTGGCTTAATTGGCCTCACCTGACCCAATTAGAGTCTTGGGGGGGGGGGCGTGAGGCTGCAAGCTGTGGTGCGTTGGCCAATCAGTGCACCACAGGTTAAGTCAGCCACCAGCACACACTCGGAAGTGCGCTAGCATGCTAGCAGTTACCACCTGCTCCATCCACAACCAACTACAAATTCTGCAATAAACCAGATTATTCACCAGCTGTCCTTTGGAGGAGCCCCAGAAAAGCCACATTGATGTGGCATGTAGCACTGACTATGTTACAGTAATATTGTGAAACGTTCATTTGTTTGTAGAGGCGGTCGTTCATTTAGAGGAGGCATGGCACCTACACAGTTATGGGAAGCCTTGATAAGCCAATTGATCCATTGGATGACACAGAGATATCGAACATAGTTTCTTCATAAGTCTTTGATTTTCTGGAGGCAATACATTTTCAGAATCTAATTAATGTCGAATGAAGTTTGCAAGCTAGAGTTTGTCTAATTTTGATTGGACATTTTAATGGAATAATGGTCAACAACCCACAATACAACTATGTGTGCACGTAGGCCTACCTTTCAACTTAAATCAAATGAGTCGTGATGAATCTGGAGTTGGACCTGTTTTATTTTACCTCTGAACTCTGCAATGCACCTTGGAGAATTTAGCTTGAGGGCTATTTGTTTGAACTCGGTGGAAGGATTATAAACGGCTGAATGTTGGCTGACGTATAGAACATTTTTTAGAGGTTACATTACAGCCCCCGGGCCTAAAGGAACGATCTCAGGTATTGACTGGAAATTAAGTAGAACACTGGATCTACCGGTGGAACGTACAGTACATCACGTGTAGCAAAGCACAGTCTAGTCTATTAAGTACTGAATGCAAGCATGGTGATGCATAGCCAACCTGTGCGAAATAACTCAAACATATCCCCATCTAGAAATCGTCCCCCGTTGGCATAAAGGACGTCCCGGGCATCATTCCTTAAAGGACAGGGAGATGTTTAGTGGACTTACATTCACATTCACATTTACAAGTACATTTCTTTTGGGGACATTTAGGGACTATTACTATTACTGCATGTTATGGTCATATTCCATCTTCCAACATTCCCAGAATGTTTTCAGAACCTTTAATAACATTACAGGAACTTTAACATGAAGGACCATTAAGGACATTGTGGGAACCTTTATGGGACCAACAAATAAAAATATATACACATATATTTGTACGTCCTTCCATCAAGTTCCACCAACACATGCATGGGCTGCATTCTAATAGTCAAAACAATACATCCGAAGTCTTGTCTACTACTTTTCCTTAACCCCATCATGAGGTCAAGGAAAGATGAGAAGGAGGCTTCATAAGGACTTAGGAAAGGACAAGTGCGCTGCTCCACTCCACTTACACGAAGATACATGACTATGCAACGTTGCATGTTATGAACGAGGGTCTGCTGTGGTGAAATCCCCACATGGATTCCTAAAAGCACATCTTAGATTAGAAATATATACATTCATTACCAACATTAAAATGTCAATAAAAAAGCAATATAAAGGCAGGAAAAGGGCGAAAGGCAATTTGAATGCAGTCTCAGACTCCACAGCATGTTCTATGGTGTAAACATTTTTGGATGGTATTTCAAGATACCGAATTAATGCTAGTATTACTAAGAGTATTACTAAGGGTATTACTGTACTGCACATGGACACTTTGACTACATTGTTGCAGCAACAGCCAGAGTATTTCTACTTTACTTGTCACTAACATTTTTATTGTACGCATTAGGTAATTGTTCAGAGTTGTTTTAGGACATTACTGTTTACTGTACTCACTAGGTCCTCATTGTTTAGAGTTTAGTATTCATGTTTAGAAGAAGACTGCAGGAGTGAATGGGGAGTCAACATTACATTGCACTTGTTACATGTGGCGAGGAAGGAACCTCGAAGCTGTGGGACACCGTGTTGAGACCGAGAGGGAATGTCCTTTAGAAATGGACTCCCAAACGTTGCCCTGGTGTTATGGGGCGCTTCCCTAAAGCTAAAGAAGTCATTTACACCAGTTTATCACCGGGCAACCCCCTGAAGTCATGCAGGGACTGTTCTTACGTGAGAAGCTTGGACCCACGTGTGAACGCTCTCATGTGAACAACAGGGCACCATCGGGGACCATTCTGACCATTCTATGTCCACTTTGTAACGTTGCAATGTGATCATGGAATCAACAAACTGGAATGTAGGGAACTTTGAACTCGAGCCAGACATTTTAGGAACATTCTGTAAAAGTTTGGGATGTCTGTCACCTTTATAAATGTTTTAGGGAGCATCAAGATCACTAACTGAAGCTGCTGTGCATTTCATATACAGTGTCATGTGTTTAGCATAGCATAGTGCCATTTGTCTAAGGTATAGTGTAGCATCATTCATAGCATAGGGGAGTGTACTGCATAGTGTAGCATAATGCGCAGTATCGTGGAGTTTAGTGTATTCTTTCATTATTGAGTGCAGTGTCATGTAAAGTGTAGCTTGCATAATATGTCGTTAGCATCATGTGTAGCATAGCATAACTTAGAGTCATGTAATGTGTAGCACAATGTGTACCATCAAGAGTCTTGTGTAATGACGAGCGACACGTCAGAAGAGAAGACAATACCATGAAAGCACTTGATGGCCAGCAGGTTCTACTGGATCTGCTACACCAGCAGCATCATTCAGCATTTTCCCATAAACCAAAAAATGTCCCCGCCCTTAAAGTGCAACATAACATCAAACTCTATTCTTTGTCACGTTGAGCCAGTGATCCAAAAGCCCACGTTTTTCCCATTTGAAGTCATTCAGAGCAAGGCGGACTAAGGAAGGTCTGTTTGGTCCGATGGGCACACGACCGAGTCAAAGCCACGACGACTAGAATATCACACGGCTGTCACGATGGGCACACGACCGAGTCAAAGCCACGACGACTAGAATATCACACGGCTGTCACGATGGGCACACGACCGAGTCAAAGCCACGACGACTAGAATATCACACGGCTGTCACGATGGGCACACGACCGAGTCAAAGCCACGACGACTAGAATATCACACGGCTGTCACGATGGGCACACGACCGAGTCAAAGCCACGACGACTAGAATATCACACGGCTGTCACGATGGGTTGCAGCCTCATGACACACTCGTGCACATTGCACTACAATGTCCAGCGTCCAGCAGTATTTCTAAAGAGGAGAAACTTTGATTTGGGAACACCAAATAGAACAAGC
>OMOU01076620.1:0-11017 GCA_900312585.1 Malacocephalus occidentalis | reverse complement strand
CTCTCCCCCATCTCCAATTCTATCTTTCCACCTTTTTACTTCTCTGCCCTCTCCTCTCTTTCTATTGCATTCCTCTATAACTCTAGTGAAGTTGTGCACTTAGAGTAAATCAGGGGCTTTACAGGACTAGGAAGCGATTCATCAATGTGGCCTGGCGACTTTCACTGGCCGTGCAATATGACTTTAAAAACCTGCTCTGCCGCGACTTTAAAACCGTGATGATGAATGTGATAGAATGAGCTTTGATATTGTGAGCGAACCTCATGTGTTGAAGAGACAGATCTGCTGATTCATTTAAATGGACTGCATTTATACTGCACTTTTCTAAGCTGTAACCACTTTACAATTAGTGCCTCAAATTCCCCAGTTCATACACTCATTCATACATAGATGACAGTGCCAACCATGGGGATAAATCCCCATGCAACTGGGGATCGAAAAACAACCTTCTGGTTCAGAGACAGTTGTCTGCTCCTAGCTCAAGGCTACGCATAAAGAATACAAATATGAATGTGTCACAAAAAAAAGTGTAATTATCTACAAGTTAATCGGAGGCATTGTAATGCAAGGGTTGGGATTGGCTCGAACATGAGATACAAATCAACTGGCAAAGCACACTTATGTTGATTTGTATCTGGTCAACTGATTCAATGGGCAGGAGTTAGTGCTTCGGGAAGTGGACACGTTTCCATGTTTTACTGCAGGACTATAGGTCGTTTCTTGCCCATAGAAGGTGACTGTTCATTTGTTTATGTTGTCTCACAAACTCAAACTTTAGATCAATATCTAAAGTTTGATGGCAGACAAGCTAAAAAGATGGCTGAATGGGCTTGTTCTTTCTATTTGTTTGGACCAATCATGTACAGGGATACTGCGCCACATACTGAGCAGTAGTGAACACACTTATTAAAATCCCATTCTGAAAGCTGAGCTTGTTTAGTTCTTTTTCGATAAAAAGCTCACTAAGGAAACAGGAAACAATGTGGAACTTTTTCTTTCAGTTTTTGGTTTCCAGCCCGGCTCTGTGCCATCTCCCCGCAGAAGCTGTCACACCTATGACTGTCAGATCCCAGATCACATGGTCCATACATTCTCTGGTCAGCAAATGGTACATTAAAAAAATGATTTCAATGTTGTTGTTTTTGCTTCATTTTAAGCACCTCAGTTGAAGGCACTTGTTTGACACGTCAAGATGACAGACCAATTTCCTTTACCGAAAAATGATAGACCTACATGTTACTGGTTTTTGTAGTTGTCCTTGAGTGTGGACGTTCATTTAATCAGTTCCTCCACTGCATTGGCATAGGATCCACTGGGAAACATTGTTGAGAACTCCTCAAATCCACCCAAAATATATTTGTTCCCCCAACCCCCAAAGATTCTTTCCAAATGACCAACAACATGCATGCATACCACAAACGAATATTGATCTTGACAAATAGGGAGATAAATACAAATATATAGTAGGTTAGGCTTGACAATAACATTAAACATTGCATATATTACATACATTACCTTACATGGGGCCTGCTGGAATAGCTAAGACGTTACATTGCAATATTTTTTCACCACATTAATAATGCTTCCTACACCCTTGGATCCCTGATATGGGTTATGTAGCACATTAAACCATGCATTGTGTTTATTGGCTGACTCTAGTATCATGGATTTCCAGCCAAATGCCAGATTGTGCCACATATGCTACAAACAGCCAATGAAGTGGAACCATTTTTGTCACACTAGTATGTTGAACAGCCTTGTGAGGAAGGTGTGAGACATTGTGTGTAATGTACAGGAATTTGTAGCGCTGATGACAGGTACACTCTCTAAAGTCACTTCTAAAGGGGTCTACCTGAAGTAGGTCAGAGTGCTGAACAAGGAGAATACAAAATCAAGCTGCTGTACAAATGTGTTCGACGGAACCATTGAGCCGAGATGGCCACCGTTTTATCGGACTCAGACTCAGAACAAAACAGCAAAACTATAGTAGCTTGACGTCCACCCTGCTATAGGTCCCCTGTGGGTGCTGGGAGTCATGGCGACAGGCTCACAAACATGGGGTGGGGGTGGGAGAGGTGGAATTATTGTCATTTGAGTTATTTGTTTGTTTAAAACACTAACGTGGAGAAGACTTTTCCCTGAGTACATGACGTAGCCTCACCTAGGGCACACATGTGGTTTCAATGCTTCACGCACACGTCCAAATACACACACACACACACAAACACACGCACACACACACGTCCCAATGCACCCATAAAAATAAACACACAGACATACAAGTGAAAATATGCACACGCACACACACATACATGCATACAAAATATATATATATATTTAATCAACCATTTTTATTATTCCTCTTGCTGTGTAATCACCACACTAATTATTATCAATTAGCCGATGTCTCTCTGGGCCTCTGTCTCGCCTCCCTTTGAATTATGTACACTTGTTATAGAGAGGATCACGGGAGTTGTAGTTGACGTTGTTGAATGAGTGGAGAGAGGAGTCCGCGTCATGACCTAAAATGTCTGCCTGCCATTATGGTCCAATTAGTCTCGGCTACACATCAAACAGGGAAGCAGTGCAGTCTGAATTAGCCGCAGGATCATACTATGCGGTTGTCGCAGCCAAGCGAGAAAGTAAAGAGATACTCTATACTTTCCTGCTCCATTGGGAACCATGATTGACCGCAATTAAGTCAATTAAGCCAATTAGAGCTGGAGGTTTTAACGAGGGGACAAATTGAAGACAGGGCCCAGGAGAGTCTTGGTGATCAGTATCTGTCTGGACATCACCAGAATAACTGTCTCACCAGCGCACATGTGTGTGTATGTGGGTGGATCTGTGTGTGTGACAGCATGGCCGAGTGCATGCGTGTCCACATATGTGCATTGCTGCAAGTTTGGCAAAATATGCAGGTTATTGTGTGTGTAAGCGTGTGTGTGTCTGGTGTGTGTGTGTGTGTTGAGTCAGGTCCAAAAGTCATCTGTAGTCACAGTTACCATGTCGCTGCAGGTGTTCTCAAGGGGTCGCAATTTCTCTCTCTCTCTCTCTCTCTCTCTCTCTCTCTCTCTCTCTCTCTCTCTCTCTCTCTCTCTCTACCGCTCGCTCAGGAAAATGCTTTCAAGCAGCATCAGGTTTCAGCCAAGCGACGCCAGGAATTCCCCCGGCCATCAAAGGGCACCAATCGGCCATTTTTATATCTTCAATTAACAGAGAGAGAGAGAGAGAGAGAAAGACAGAGAGAGAGAGAGAGAGAGAGAGAGAGAGAGAGAGAAAGAGACAAAGACAAGAGCTGGTCCAGGTATGAAGAAAGGATTGAGAATGAAGGAGTGAGAATGAGTGAAAGGTAGAAATGTCAGGGAAAGAGAGAGGGAGAGAGAGAGAGAGAGAGAACACCCGTGAGAATGAGTAGAGAGAAAGACAGGGAGCAAGAGCAAAAGAGAAAAGAAAAAGAGGGTGAAAATCAGAGAGTAATCGAGAAAGAGAAGAAGGATAGAGAGAGAGAGAGAGAGAGAGAGAGACAGAATGATGGAGTACCTGCCTGACCAGATCCATTATGTTTTAATACAACTTTCCAATCATCTGTAGCTCTCTCTCTCCACATCTGGCCCATGGGGTTCTGTCACACCTGCAGCCAGCTGTGGAAATGATCTTCACACTCCATGTGCACGTCCTCTCTCTGCCAGGAGACCCTCGCGGTTCACTGGGTGGGACTTCAACAGGAATTAGTGAATTCATGTGATGGACATGCATGTGGTTACAACTGCAACCTCAACAATATGCACTCACAATAATAATCATCATCATCGTCATCATCATCATCATCATTGCATTGAATTGTCCCTTTAAACGGAAATCATTTTTTCACATTCCATATAAAGGGGTGGCAGAATATGTAGACATCCATCCATATAGACAGTATAGACTAGGATAGACTCTTTTAATGTCTCAATGCTCAATGAAACGTTCGGGAACATCTTTTCGGTGTTCCCTTTCTCGTTTCTTGGTCTGTCACATTCCTGTCCCATATCTTCTGGGAATCATCACAAACCAGATGGAAGGTGGACTGAGCTCTAATTGTTTACGTTGTTTTCGTGGTTATTTTCCACCCACCTTTTAAAATAATAAAATTAAGGTAAAGAAAATCTTAAAGACTACCATACTCGGCTCATTTAACAACACACAATGGACGGTATTTCTGCAACAGATTTACAAGAAGCGTCAGTGTTCCGGAAGGCCGTTGGACAGGAAGAAGAAGATATCAAACCTGCTCTTCAAACTCAAACTGTGGTTTCTCCAGTGGGAACTGGCGGTTTTCCAATCCGAGATGGAGATCCGAAGCCTTGGAGTAATGAACCCACCCTCCCCAACCTCCCTCTCTCCTCAGGAGAGCAGATCAGGATATCATAACAAAAACAGATGGACCCTAATCAGTTGAATATTACAGCTTCGTGGAATCCCTGCAGCCAACCTGACCCTCCGCGGACCGTTACCAAAACCGTCACATGGTCTGAATCCCATCCTCCAAATTGGCAATCTAATAGACCTGGAATCTCATTGAACACCCCAGTAGAAATATCATTTCTAACATAAGATTGTTTACGATTTAGACACTGGAATACAAAGCAACTCAGACTGAATTCAGATATGTGTACATGCCATGAAAGAGCCGGAAGTAGGAATGTAGGCATCTTGCCCAAGGATGCCGATATGTTAGGGCTGTGGACATTGGGGATCGAACCCAAAACTTTGGACTGGGAGTACAGAAACTCTCGCCAATCCAGTCACTTTTTATGGTTTTCTCGTTCCTGCGATGGGCAGTTGACGACAACCTCATGTACATTGGAGAACACGCTCGATAGATGTTTCAATATAAATGAAAGAGAATTGTGTTCCTTTATAATTACCAGCATCTTATTCCCATTCTGCTCTTTCTCCTGCAGACAGGAGAAGGTCAGCAACACAGAGCCTGTTGTGCTTTGCCGTTGTTGGGCTCTTTCATCTCAAAAGGTCAGCCATTACTCCTGGAAGGAGGGAACTTCCAAATCGTTGTCATATGGCAGCAAGAAGACCACCCGACCGTCACAGCCTTTAAAAAACCATTGCCTCTCTCTGGTCATACTTTCTCTGATCTGAAGCTGTTTTATGGGACCAGCAAACCATCAAAACCCCTGGAAAAAGGTGTTTGGCATTTAAAAGCAGCATGGCTGTAAATCAACATGCAGGCGTTTACTACATGTGGTTCTGAGGAGCACCTGTAGGTCTATTGTTGTGGTCATGACTCAGACCCATTATTTAGTATGAGCAGAAATTACATTAACACATGGTCAGAGCAACATAGTTTCATTATGTTGAGCGATCAGAACCAAGCCTGGCGTTATCTAATTGGGTTTCATCTTTTGCAGTTTCTCTCTCCTGCCACCCTTTACATGCATCAGCCTCCCAAAAGACCCCCCTCTCTCTATATTTCTCTCTCTCCATCTATTGACTATTCTCTCTCCCTGCACACATCTACCTGACTATTCTTAAAGTCTCTTTTTGCCTACTCTTTATCTCTGTTATATGCACACCTTGGACAATCTGTATTTATAGCAATGTATTGATCAATTTAGAGTTTATTGTGCCTCTCTATACATGGTACTAACCACATCAGGCTTTACATAATCCAGGAAATGATGGAAATAAGTATTAAGTGGATTAGGTTCTTAAAAGGGAGGCCACCGCTTTGATAATGCAACGAGAGCCATGTTATTCTGCTTGGGTGTAATGTGCAACACCACAAGTCATTCTGCAGGTGTCAATGTAATCCCCCCGGGGAATATTTTAACACGTTAAACATGTCTGCTTAGTGTGTACTGGTCAAACAATTACCCTCCTTAAGCGGAACTGGAGGCTGAAGCTCCTCTGAACCTCGCCGATACCGATCCCTTCCTCCACCTCTGGCTGGGGCTGGCAGCTGTTACTTAGCTGCCCCATGAAGAGAATTCTGTTTATGGGGCTTTTACACGCTTCAAACCCCTTCTACCTCTCATAAACATGTGGAGCAAAGAGAGGTGTCTGCAGGTACATGAAGTACAAGGATAGGCTGGGTCTCCGGACTGAAGAGCCACGTTGAGAGTTCATCTTAGTTATATTTATGTTGAGTCATTTTGCAGGCACTTTAATCCAAAACAACTCGAAAGCAATAAAACTGTGCAATCAAAATTGACTACATGTGTGAAAAAAGCACACGAATCCAAGTGCGTGTAAAAGTATGCGTGCAGAAACGCTTGTTTTAAGAAACTTTTATTTTGAAACGTTCCGTGATCCAATGGTTCATAGCAGACATGTCAGGGGAAAACATCCCTTCATTTTGGTGGTTGTGGGAAATGAGAGCCATGTAATTATTAGTTAGCTGACATGGCGGCAGGTTGAAATGGCCTTCTGTTTTAACACGCCACACAGATGGGCTGGGAAGGTTTAATAAAGTGAGGTCACTTCATTAAACCTCATCTAACTGAATCCACCTGATGCCAACGCTCGCAGAATACCCATGTGGTCCAGATTGGTAACAAGCGCATTACAGAGGAAGTGCTTTTATTGGAGTGGTGTGTTAGTTTAGAGTTTTTTTTGGGGGGGGGGTGCCACGAAAAAACCCTGATTCATTGTTTATTGACAGCATTTTTCCTTCCTTTGGTAGCCCACCTGTAATCGAGACAGGGATTAATAATAATAGGAATTAGGGATTACAGGTGGGCTACCAAAGGAAGGAAAATGTTGTCAATAAACAGATCATACACAAATTGAATGGCATGATATGTAATGTGTACAAGGCAGTAGGTAATGTCGTTTTTAGCCACAGCCTAGAAAGCATGATGTCATAAACACCCTGAAAGTGAGATTTCGGACAGTAAGAAGCTAATGCGGTGGAATGGTTTGTCCTGCTGTTTGTTACCAAGTAAATACATTCAACACATTGATCCAGTTGCTCATGCCACTGTATGGCAGCTAGCTGAACTAACACAGCTAAGGTCAATGGTTGATGGTGTGGTATGAGTAACCCAAGCAGCAGATTTTCTCCGACACATTAACCAGCGTGGAGACCCGGGCAGGCATTATGGCGTGTTTTGTGTCAGTAAGGAGAAAGCGAGGTTAATCCGATTAAAGTAAAAGGCGGTAAGTGACATGGCAGCTGTTTTATTTGTGAACCTGCTAATAACTTCCGACTTGCAACCAAAAGTGTGTGGGTTTGATCCTCGAAATCTCCTGGAGCAAGATGCTAACCCCACGTACTCCTTCATTTCCTGTATCTGAATCAACCCGAAAATCACTTTGGAGAAAAGTGTCTGCTAAGTAGCAGAGAGAAGTGTCTCTCCCTGAGAGTTGACCATACCAGAATATATTGTGGCCGCACCACAGCAGTCCTTACAGAGTTGGTTCTGGTTTGCTCTGTCCTGTTCTAGTTCTGATTTAATCTTTAAAGTTTATTCCAGAGATTGTACAGCAATGAATAGGTAAATACGACATGAAACTGACAGCTGTTTTTAATTTTAATTTTAATGTGTGGCGTAGGTGTTTGGTTATGGCAACCATGTGTATTTTTGTTAATTTGTGTGTTATTTGTGTATCAGCACGATTATGGTTTGTAGAATGCAAACACGTGTATTTGTAAATGTGGTCTGTTTGTGGCGTGTCCAGGTGTCTTGACAGCTTGATGGATGAGGTCTTTTTTGTTTCTATCAATCTCCTCTGTGTCTCAGTGTTCAGAAAACTAATAACTTACGTATTAGTGTAGTACAGTCACTTCCACTCCAACTACTCATTCCTTAGGCAACAGATCCAAGGCATCGCAGGCTGTGTCCTCTCTAATGATACACATGGATACATGGGTTTCCATCCACACTAAATTAGCCTTTTGTCTACCAATAACAGAGATTTTCACACAACAACTTGGATGCATTTAAAAACATGGATACAATGTATTGCATTGAAATGTAATCAGGTAAAATGCATGAGAACACACTTTTTTGAAAATGCTGGTGTGTGATTGTGATGTAATCCAGACAGGTGGCTGTATGAGAGTACAGTATGAGAGAAGACATGCACTGAAAGACAGGGAAAATCCTGATTTAGTGTGGATGGACAGCATTTTCAAAAATACTGCTAAAAGTATGAAAATAGCATTTTTACATGGATTTTGGTCATGGCCTTGAGACCATCCTGATCTCACAGGTTCACATTTTGCTTCTCTTGGCTGATCAGCATGGTCTCGAGTCTATGGTCTTCCAAAAATTACAGAATGATTGGACCAATCAGCGCTATGGGGAGGAGTTTCAGTTCATAGCTGAGCAAGGAGCAGCGCAGAGGAAAACAGGACAGAGCATTTAAAACCATTTGATTCTCTATATCAATGTTAACATTGAACAGAAATTTGCACAGAAGGCTTTTCTCAGAGGACAATGTGTTTTTACTTCCATTCGGGTTTTGGCCAAGAGAGAGCGTTGACTGAAATTCTACTAACACCATAAGGCCCATATGTGCAACTCAATCGCTGCCCAACAAATATTTAGCGCTTAACGCATTGACAGGCCTATTTCTGATTATATATTATGTAACCTCTTTATTTATTCAATTATTTATCTTTGACCTAATTATTTGGTGATGCATGATTTTATGTGTTTCCCATTACAGCTTATTATCTTAAGCATAATACATTGTTCTTGCATGTTGTTCTGATTGGTTGGACAGCTGGCTAACTTCCCATCAGACCACTCGGCTGAACGCCGTTCCAGTACTGCCACTCTAAACTGAGACCTCGACCACCTGCCAAATCAAACTAGATAGCAGGTAACAGGACCTTTCCCAACAATAATGCAGAACAACATAAAAGCTACAGGGAAAGATATGACCAAGAAGGAACAAGATTCCTTGTTCCGACACAGATACACCGCAGTGGCTAACTGGCCATGTGTTTGCATGAAATATCAACAAACCCCATTGAACAGGGGTGTCAAACATGCGGCCCAGGGCATGCGGCCAATGAGCCGATCCAATCCGGCCCCTGAGGCAATTTTATATAATGGATGGAATTCTTCTTTCTTTGTGATTTCTTCACAAAGGAGCGTGCCAGTGGGATCGCGACAGGATCGCGGAGATGGGCTGGTGGAATTGCACACTGGGCCGGTTACTGTCTCGATGGCCCACCAAGCTTCATCATGGTGGGCCCAATGGCCAGTACACCACTGTTCTGATCACGCAATGCTATTAATCCTACATGTTTACCGTTTACTAGTAACTGCTGTTCTCTTGAATCGATAACTTAGTCTTGACCCAAGATGGGGGGTATATATACTGCCAGTATATATCTTTTTTTCTTGTTGTTCTATGTACATTTGTTAACATTTTGGATTAATTTTCAATCAGACCGGCACTCCTGGCCATATGCCCAGATGCTCGATGGCATCTGGCCAGCCAAGGTCAGACTGATATTCATTGTGAAACACAAACTTGAATATCTGAATGGTCTCACGAGGCTACATGGCCTCACGCTGTACCAACACATCTTGCAGTCTGAAACCTCTCCTGCTCTCCCAGCCCTAGGGCCCACCACCCCTCTCTGTGTCCCAAGCGTGTTACCAACATGTCATCTGAAACACAGACGCTACGCTACTTACCTCCAGGGCCTCCTGTGGTCAGGAACGCTCACTGCTAATCTGATAAGGTTTGTGTTCTTTGGCACGTGGCGGCAAACTTCCAGAGCGCGATGACAGGAAACACAGCGATGGAGCGCAGGATAGGGTTGAGCGCAGCAGTCCGACTTTTGGGTGGAAACCTTGGGGGAAGCAGTGAAATTAAATTAGCAACGGAACAATATGGAACAATAAACCCACACGCTAGCAACAAGCTAGTAGGTTATGTCTCACTGGTCGAGCATGGCATTAACCCTGCCAGGGTTAGGTGTTCCATTCCTTGTCTAATTCAGCAGCTAGGGCAAGGCATTAACACTGCCAGGGTTAGGTGTTCCATTCCCACTGGGTCCAATTATGTGAAGAATGTATGCACTCAAAGTGCTGTTGGACAATTTGGATGAACATGTCCACCAGCATCATTGGTTGACGACTATCAGTCGTTGGTTGACTGATAGTCAAATTCAAGGTGTAGGAAGTCTCTCTGTTGGCTGGGACCGAGGTCTTGAGGGAACGGACCAGAGAATCACATCAGCCGAGGGAGGTGCGATAGATCTCCACCAGGGACACAATGTTCTATCTGGAGTCAGGGGTGAGGACGGAAGAGGGGTGGAGAATGGGGGTGAGGGGATGAGAATGGGAGATGATGGGGGTGAGGATAGAGGGGATAGGCGGGTATTATAGTATATGCTGGAGGCCAGGTGAAACTGAGCCTAATTCTGTGGAATGCTTCCGTCTGGAATTATGAGTGTATAGAGGAAGCTTGTTGTGATGGTGTCTCCTGCGCCCGAGGTAGTTGCATGAGAACTGGATCAACGACCACACAGCCAGCTTTCAAATAGTTAACTTGCAGCAAGCGCATAGCTAGCCTGTGCATTCACAAAGCCAGCTCATAGCATTCACACAGCTAGCCTGTAGCATCGACACAGTTATACTGTAGCATTCAAACATAGATAGCTTAAAACATTCAAACACAGCTAGCCTACAGCAATTAAACAGAGATATCCTGTAGCACTTAAACGCAGCTAGCCTGTAGCATTTCCTATAGCGTGAATTGAGCTGGCTAATACAGGCAAATCCGGGAGCTAATAATGTGTGTGTGTGTGTGTGTGTGCGTGTGCGTGTGCGTGTGTGTGTGTGTGTGCGTGTATGTGTGTGTTTGTGTATATGTAAGCAATAAAAACCTCCCTCTGTTTGTGTGCACATAACTCTTGAGCATGTCTTGATGTATGTTGGCTCACACATTCACATGCCCAGGTATGTGCACAGGTCTCTGGGTGTGGGACATCTGGTGGGGTGTGGCTGGTTCCATGCGCCAGGGAGCCCCTCACTCCTCTCCCCCCATC
>OMOU01076617.1:0-11548 GCA_900312585.1 Malacocephalus occidentalis | reverse complement strand
CGGTCTGCTGCAGTCTACTTGAGACTCAAGACCCACCTGTTCAGAGTTCACCTGGACTCTGAACCCCTGCCTTCTCTCTGCCAACCTCAGCACTAACTTGGTGGTATGTCTTGGCATTATTAATAGTAATTTGTATTGTTTAGGATATTGTATGTTCTTAGATGTTGTTAATGCACTCAGAATGGCTCTTCTGCTCTTATCCCAGATATTATGTTGGCCACCTAGCAATTATTAAGCATCTTCTATTAGCCTTGCAGATATGAAACCTTGAAGACCTGATCTTTATGTACTACAGTGATATACTGCTGTCTCCTTCAACAAACATACTCTTTGTATGTCGCTTTGGATAAAAGCGTCTGCCAAACACCCTAAATGTAAATGCAACGTACTGTAAATGTAAAGCAGCAAATCTTCTTCCACAAACACACGTTTTGAATATCCACCAGCACCCAGCACCCACCTGAGATGCCGGCCAGGGGAGCCGTTGTTCTTCCTGCAGGAAGGCGTGCAGACCCTGGAAGGCCAGGTGCAGCGTCTGGTGCCTTGAGACCTTTCCATAATCGGTCATGACCAGTAACTCATGGTCCAGTAAGGCTTCCTCCAGGGGTTTCTGCATGTGGATATGTTTGTTGTTGTTTTTTTTACGTTGGTAAAATACCCCTTTCTTCGCCCACTAAAAGTATTCTTTTACCTGATATTAGATTATGACACGATGGTGTGAAGATTGAAAAACAGTCGGGGATATACGTACGAATTTTAGTGTGCAGGGCTCTTTGACTTCCGTTACCATGCCGCCCCATTTGTACTCGGAGAAGCCAGAGGTGTCCCCGATAGTGAAAGAATGGCAATCTGGTAGCAGACACACACACACACATGTCCTCTGTCACTGCCGTTATTTCCTTATTGGATCACTGAGGTAACAAAATGAAGATGTGAATGTATTTAGAGGAACATACCGAGGACTTTGATTTCCTGAGGCCCCATGGCGTTGAGCTCTGTCATGCCACAAACCTCCGAGAAGGAAACTTTGCAGTCTTGGACAAAAACATCATTCCTGTCATCCACACAAGTCACCAAGCCAGGATCACCCTGAAGGGAAGAACACAGTCATTTTAATAATATAACATATGCTGTAGTGATGGTTAAGACTGGATTCAATCTGTTCCTTTTAATTCTAAACAATATAATGAATACATGGACTTGAATGTCAAGAGGAGGAGTAGAAGATGTCACCTTAGTGATGTTAGCGATCAGAGCCGTCACAGGAGCCTCCCCATATCTGTCCAGTACGGTAAACTCCTCGCCAAAGTCACAGAATAATTGACTGAAATGAACCACAAAACACCTAGTTATTGATGCTAACGTGGTTAAAGGTGCTGTAGGTGAGACCTAAAGCCTGCCTCTGTATGAGCCCGCACCCGGCTAATTTCCAGCCAATCAGTGTATCTCTTCCGTGATTGGTTCAGGGAGTCCATCTTTCCTGTCAATCACAGGTGCATGAAATGCAACACTGGTGGGGAAACTATGGAGGGACAATAGGAAGTTGGGAGCAGAGAGGATGGGAGATTCAGATTTATTTAATTTGTAGTAGGGCAGCAGTAGCTCCGGAGGTGAAAGAGCGATTGTCTGGCAACAGGGAGGTTGCTGGTTCGATCCCCGGGCTCCTGTCATGGAGTCCCTGGGCAAGACATCTAACTCTAACTGCTCCTGACGTGTTGGTTGTTACCTTGCATGGTTGACATCAATGTCGGTGTATGAATGGGTGAATGTCAGGCAACTGGAAAGCACTTTGGATAAAAGCGTTATATAAATGCAATCCATTTAGTATACAATCTTGCTTTCTTCTGCTATGTTCCTCTCTCTGTCTGTCTGCTGTCTGTCTCTCTCTCTCTCTCTCTCCTATCAACTCTCAAATGTACAGCAGAGGCATCATATTAACATCACCCTCCTCACCCACACAGTCCCTTGGTGTCGACCACAATGAACCGGATCCCATGTGAGTGGCAATAGTTTCCCAAGCGCTTCTGCTCCTCCAGCGGTGAGTCGGTGAGAACCACCACCTACAGTACCCAATAGAATCCCGCACCGCACATCAGCTACAGGAGCTACGAGGCCCATAGGAAATACAACGTCAAGCACACATAGATACGTTCACTCCCCCTATTGTAATCTGCTGCACAGTGAGAGGAGCTACTGAGGTGAGAAGGTCTACCACCTGGTGGAGCAGTAGAATGTCTTGGCTCAGCGGGCCGTTGTGGGGGTACACCGGGACGGCGGGGTTTAGACCAGACAGCCGGGGGATGGAAGACTCGGCCCGGTTCTTACCGAGATCGGCCTCGCGCAGGAAAAACTGTCAGGCAAAAAGGAACGCAAGGAGACGTTCAGGTCCAACTCAAATGAATTGATGCCTCTGCACTACTTGACGGGACGGGAGCCCTATGGTGACAGCTCAGAAAGGGGTTAGGGGATGGTGGTGGGACTACCTGGGAACTCAGGTCCTCCCACAGAA
The DNA here is from genome assembly GCA_900312585.1 of Malacocephalus occidentalis. Classification (NCBI taxonomy): domain Eukaryota; kingdom Metazoa; phylum Chordata; class Actinopteri; order Gadiformes; family Macrouridae; genus Malacocephalus; species Malacocephalus occidentalis. The sequence continues at coordinate 9,039 of OMOU01076617.1, read as the reverse complement.
CCGGGCCCTGGTCCTGGACCGTGACGGACCTCACTCCAGACAGGATGACGTTGTGCGCCACCTCTACACCGAGGCCACGCATTCCAGCTATCAGGACGTCCGTCGCAGCCATCAGCTGCATGGCCTCACGCCCCAACACATACCTGTGCACAGAAGGTGAACACACGACGTAAAGGGCAGCAGCACTCCTTGGAATGCCAGTGAGACCGTCACCGTATGTGCGTCTGCGTCTGCGTAACTTAATGACAAGGAGCTTACAATACTTTTACAATACATGATTGTTATAAACTAGGGTTAGGGTTGACATTATTATTTGTCATCCGTGCATGCGGTTCAGGAAACAGTCAGCATTTTGTTGCACTTATTGCTGCATGAATGAAGATTCGCCTAAGACGCATAATATCATGCGTTTATGATACTTACAGCTGCCTGGAGTAAAATCCCTCGTCAATTTCTTTCAATTCCGACATCTTCAAATCCTTAAAAGTGAATGTATTGCCTTGGCGACGCGCAGCAATCCTTACTTTAATCTGTCTAACCGGTTTCTTAATAAATTGCACATTTTCACTTTCGATTCTCAGTAGACCTGCACTGTCATGTGTTGGCCAATAGATGGCAGTATAACTGTGTTTATAACTGTTCTGTGTCCAAAGACAGTCTAACGTTAAATGTATCTTAATTATTGATCGTCTCCACATTCTTATTTTTCTATCCGTTTATTTGTTTGTTTATTTATTTCTTTATTTTGTATTTGATCAAATTGGCTCATACATAATAGCCTACAAACGACTATAACACATTATATTCATTTGTATTACAAAAAAGTCGCTTCCGTTTGTAGACCTATAATGCACATATAAAAAAAAGTCCTATAACCCTATAACTTTAATTTATTATAAAAACCGATAGGCTACAACATCCATTCCATTAGAAGAGGACTTATGCAAGCATTATGCGTAAATCAGATCTTCAGGGTATCCTATGGAAAGTGATTTACATAAGTAATTTATAAGCACAGCAACATCGTGGACGAAGACGCACATCGGAATAAGAGCAACATTGCTCCAAGCGTGCGGGGCTAGTCTGTCAGCGAGGGAGGAATTTAGAGAGGAAGTCTTGGACATTTTAGGAGGTTTTTGTTATTCTTGTCCTTCCTGGGACAGCTGAGTGGGTCTGTGTGGGTCTGCTATCCTGAAGAAAGCAGATGTTTGTAGTAACAGAAATATCCTGCTTGCTTCACGTTGGACTTTTTAAACGTTGCTATTTTTGCATCAATGTGACATTTACAACATGTGTGTGACAAATGGTGACAAATGGGTGAATCGTTTTCAATATCAACATGTGCAAGGTGTAATGTGTTTGTGTGTGTGTGTGTGTGTGTGTGTGTGTGTGTTGGGGGGGAGGAAAGAAATGAGGATTTCCCTCATACGAAAGCAATGCACTCATGGCACGGATCCCGCAGCAGCAAGGGGAGACGTAGTCCGGACAAATGACCGCGACAGTTCGAGACGGGTGGATGGAAACGCCCGAGGGCTATCGGCTTGTGATGTTACATGCGTGATATTGCTGAAACATGTTTCGCAACCCGTCCTGCATGACTTCCTTGTTGCGGGCGGGGCAGGTCGAACCCACGCCAGGTCGCTCTCACGCTGTTGTCAGGTGAGTCTGCTGCCAGGGACGCGGCAGCCGCTCGTTCACTACCCGCTTAACGTCACGTACTTGGACCCTTTGGATAAAACACGGAGCGAGGCCTGGGTTTTGTTTTTGTACACTCAGGTAAGTGATATATTGTTTGTTATACACTTAAACAGCCGTGGTCAATGGATAGTAGCCTATGTATTTACTCGCGTCAAGAAAAAAGTTGTTACACCTATGATGAAATCACGGCACGTCACAAGGCTTAATAGCCCTAATGGAGTACACCGATATGAATAATGAAAACAACAAAACAATGCGAACAAACATTGTAACCATCGATGTTACAAACCACAATCGATGTTCCCACTGAGGTGGTTTTCTTGTTGACTTTACATGTCCTATGAATGGAGACAGCAGTACACGGAACTAGTGCAAAAGTACAAGTTGCGTCACACGGGGGGTCTTCACACACAACGCAATCCAGAGGGGGGAACATTTTGAACATGTAAGAAAAAAGGCCGACATAGTTTATATTTTTACGAAGCACGACACGATGACACGGACGAAATATTTTGAAGCTTGACGCCTACTGAATCAGTTGTACATTTCCATAGTCCTACATGACCCGTCATGTCGCATCTTGCCAACAATTCCTTGTCTTTCTTTGCTTTGAACCCCAAACATGACTGCTTTGGATTTCAACTATAGGCCCAAAGCCTATGGCTTACAAAAATTGTGTAACGTAAACATTCGGGTTCATTTTTTCCTGTTCTTAGCTCCATCGTTTTTTTTCTCTTTAATTGAACAACCTTTAAGACTTATAAATGATAAACCTACTATATACAAGTAAATGTAGATGCCCATGGCGTGATTATGCTGTCCTCTGTGGTAGTTATGGTGATGTTATAAAAACAATGTTGTGGTGAGTCACATCATGGTTGAGAGCAGTCTGTGAAGTCTCAACTGCAGCATCACTCTCTCCCCCTCCCTCCTACCCCCACACAGAGCTGCTCCTGCTGGTCTCCGGAATGTCCCGACACAGCCACCCGTCCTCTAGGTAACACGTGGTCGGGGCGCGGGGGAGCAGGGGAGGAGATGGTCCCGTGGGCGGCCTCCTTGCTGACGCTGTGGTGCTGCGCGTGGACACCAACGGCGGGGGGCCCGCCGCCGTACGCCTGTCCCACCGCCCCGCGCCGCCTGGTGGACTTCACCGTCAACTACTCCCTGCCCCACTTCCAGACCACGCGGCCGGTGCAGCACATCCAGGCCAACGCCGTCCTGCGCGAGGTCTACGTGGCGTCCCGTAACCTGATCGAGGCGGTGGACTCGCGCATGAAGCGCCTCTGGGCGGTGCCCACGGGCCCCGTGAGCCCCACCGAGTGTCCGGCCACATGCGGACCGTGCGACGCCTCTGCCGCGGCGCCAGGGGAGGAGGACGCGCCCCCGGAGGACACGGACAACAAGGTCCTTCTCCTGGACCCGACGGGGACCATGCTGCCCTACCTGTACTACTGCGGCAGCACACGGCACGGGGTCTGCTTCTTCCTGGACTACAGCGAGTTGAACCCCAAGCCCCAGTGCCTGTTCAAGGAGGAGAGCAACACGGAGGCCTACTGCCCCGACTGCGTGGCCAGCCCGCTGGGCACGCAGGTGAGCACGGTGGAGCAGGGCCGCACCACCCTCTTCTTCGTGGCCACGACGGTGGACGAGCGGGTGACGGGGCGCTACCCCCGCAGGTCGCTGTCGGTGCTGCGTCCGCTGGCCACCGAAGATGGCTTCCACATGGTGATGCAGGGGTTGACGGTGCTGCCCCACCTGCGGGCGTCCTACCGCATCGACTATATCTACAGCTTCTCCACCCCGGAGTACGTGTACTTCCTGTCCCTGCAGCAGGAGAACCCGGAGAAGGGCAACTCCTCACTCCAGACGCGGCTGGGCCGGATCCCCGTGCTGATCCCCGAGGTGTGGATGTATCGCGAGGTGGTGCTGGAGTGTCACTACGTGCCCAAGCGGCGGCGGCGCAGGACGGGGGGGAACCGCAAAGTGGTCTACAACGGGCTGCAGGCGGCCTACTTCGGCCCCGTGGGAGGGCTGCTGGCGGGGCACCTGGGGGTCAACCCACGGGAAAAACTCCTGTACGGGACGTTCGCTGAGGTGGACGAGCGCGGTGTACCGCAGAAAAACTCTGCGTTCTGCACCTTCCCCTTGTCTCAGGTGAACCAGGCCATAGAGAAGGGCGTGGAGGACTGCTGCACCGGCGGCCCGGAGCAGCTGTCCAGAGGCCTGTGTCACTACCAGCCCTGTGAGAGCTGTCCGCACGAAGTGAGTATCTCACTCGCTCACCCCGAGCGGGGGAGCCTTCCACACGTCGACCGCTTGGTTGAGCCAACGGCCAATGTGGTCCACATGGTCAAACCCAGTACCAAGCAATAGTCCTAGTCAACCTACCCAAAAACACCCTTTCACCTGATGCATGTCAAGGGCTCCCCTCTGATCAACACTTCACAATCGCACCGGTGTGCCTTACGTGACTCACCGGGCCTCCAGCGCACATTCCCCTCACCCGTGAGGGTGTGAGGAAGGTGGGGAGGGTGAGGAGGGTGAGGAGGGTGAGCGTGAGGACAAAGGGAGGAGGCTTGGCTGAGTCAGATTAGGAGATCTCCAGAGTGGCCGCTCCACTTTTCCCTGCCCACTGTTTACAGAGGGCAGAGGTATGAGGTAGGGGCCCCTGACGTAGCTGACCGCATCGAGGGTTCGTACGGGGCGTCGGTCAGACACGGATGGATTTATTACCACCCGGGTACTTCCCTGTCTCAGATTTCCTCTCACCTAAACCGGATATGTCAAGTCTTTGTTTATGGTGAAGTGTAGTTTATTATGATGTCGTATATACTACGGTGATAGGCTAGCAGTACACAGTTCAGAATACTCTTCCGTAAGTCATGCTATAACTATCACTACTATTACTCTGTGGTTATCAGGGGAAGTCGTTTTCGGTAAACCAGGTGTGGCTTTTGGGATTTGCAATTGCACTCCAATGTTCCACTGCTCAGTGTGCACAGAGCCAAGCACACACGCACACACGCACACACCTACCAGGACAGTATGTCAACACATACTGGCTATAAATCCTACTGATAAAAACTGTGGAATGTGTGTGTGTGTGCGTGTGCGCGCGTGCGTGTGGCAGGAAGGAGGTGCTTGGCTGTGCCTGGCTTTTCTTTTTCTTTTTTTCTGCTTTTTTTTTTTTGTCCGCCTGTAAACTGGGCTGACATACGGAAAGAAAGAAAAAACACCGTTAACGTGTTTATATGGTTTTATGTGAAGAGTGTGTTTGTGGTCAGATGATCACAGGATGTGTAAATCGGAGGCACCCAGAAGGTGAGGAAGGACCACAGGCATGCCGGGGCAAGCCCACTTAATTGCCCGCTGTTGGAATGTTGTAGCCTTTCATGTATCATCCAGACGTCAGTGGTATCCGCTCTTGATTTCATTGATAGGGTAACCCGATACACAACAAGGTTAAGGATCCATCTGATATCAAGTATTTGTGCTATTCTATGGTATTCTAACAGTGGCCAACGGTGCCAAGCACTCCAACATCTGTTTTTCCTGAATTGTGTTCTGTGTGGAAGTACGGCCGCGAGTCACGTTGTCTCTGGGCGAGGGTCCGCCACTGTTTTATGACCTTGTTAGTCTCTCTGCTTTGTGCAACAGAAACGATGGCCTCTGGCTGCATTACTTCCGCCCCAAATGGAGGAATGAAGACTCTGTCTGTGGCCTCCTGCACTCGTATCTTCCTGTCTTCAGACTATGCGCGCGTGCATGTGTGTCTGTGTGCGTCTGTGTGTCTGTGTCTGCATGTGTGTGTGTTTGTGCAATGCACGTGTATGCGTTTCACTGCGTGTGTGCATGTGCAATGCACGTGTGTGCATTTGAATGTTTATGTGTGTGTGTGTGTGTGTGTGTGTGTGTGTGTGTCAGTGTGCATGGACTGTGATACAAACCAGCGAGGGTGTGTATCACAAGAGAGATTAAACAAAACAACCGTAGGAAGACCACCGTTGGGATGAAAAACCGCAACATCTAAATCCACTAAATACTCATTTGTCTTGGGGTTGTCCTTATAGCACCATTCATGTCCCTTGCGCTCCACAGAGCTCGGCCCGCAACGACACATGCAGGATCAAGCCCACCCTGGTGTCCACGCCCTACTACCGCTTGGACCTGTTCAACAGGCAGATGCGTGGCGTGCTCCTGACCACCGTGCTGGTCACCACGCAGGGGAACCAAACCCTGGCTCACTTCGGCACGTCCGACGGACGGATCCTGCAGGTACGTCCAGGAAGTGTTACGTGAAGGGTTACGGGGAATGTGTCTGCCTGGCGTGCGCAGGCAGACAGACAAGCTATCGGGTATACAGCAATGTGCTGTGACATGATGTGGGGTTTGCCAAAAGGAAACATCTCAGGAAACAACAGCAACATGTAATATTAGATTAGATTTGCATTAGATTCACTTGTATTCTATGCACACGAGTACAACAAAATGCAGTTAGCATCTCACCAGAAGTGCAAAAATAATGATTGGTTCAAAAGTAATACCTCCTAAAATCGAAGGGAGAAAAACAGCTGATAATATCAGGTGTTCGTCGTAAGAGTATTGCTACTCTTACTTTTTACTGTACTTATTAGGGACTATCTTCTAAATCTTCAGAGTTGTTGTAGAATGTATGTTTATACGAATAGTGTTTAGTAGAATAAGAATACTTTCTACTGTACCTATTAGGTATTTAGAGCTGTTTTAGAATGAATGTTAGATTAGATTCGATTAGATTCAAATGTATTGTCATTGCGCAGAGTAAGTATACCAGTACAACGAAATGCAGTTAGCATCTAACCAGAAGTGCAAAGTAGTAGCAAAAGTGCAACAGTACAACAACAATATGAGTTTAAGTATATATAATATATAAGTATAACGACAGTGTGACAGTGAACGGTAACAGTGACAGTAGCAGAATATGAGCAGAATATACAGAGAATGTACACCATCTACATGAATATACTGAATTTGCGGAGTGCATATAGATTGCATATAGAATGTGCATATAGAATGTTCAGAAGTATCCTGCAGGACTAAATGGGGAGTAAGCGTTCCATTGTACTTGGCAGTAAAGAAATCTTGAAGCTAATTGCTATGTAAACATGCTGTTTACTTAACGTCATTTTCTTCTAGTAGCTCAATGTGTTCCAGCCGGGTGTTTGTATGCATCAGCCGTTTAGCTCCTAGCCCTCATTTGTTCATTTCCTGTGGTGGCTCTGCAGGTCATCCTGACCCTGCCCAGCCCCGTGTTCTTTGCCAACTTCTCCCTGGGGGAGGGCGCTGTGTCCGGCATGTCGTCCGTGTACACCGAGGACTCACTTCTCTTTGTACTCGGAAATAAGGTACGACCTCATTACATAATAACACACAACAGCCTCAGATGCTCGTAGTGGAGAGGTGAGTGGGAACAGTATGTGATGAAGTATGTGTGTTCCCTTTTCTCTCTCTCTCTCTCTCTCTCTCGCTCTCTCCGTCTTACTATCTCTCTCTGTCTCTCTCTCCTTCTCTCTCTCTCTCTCTCTGTCGCTCTCTCCATCTTACTATCTCTCTCTGTCTCTCTCCCTCTCTGTCTCACTCTCTTGCTCTGTATCTTTCTGTCTCTCTCTCGGTCTCTCTTTCCCTCTCACTCTGTCTCCCTATCTCTCCCTCTGTCACTCTCCCTCTCTGTCCCTCTGTGTCCTTCTCTTTCCCTCTTTCCCTCGCTCTCTCTCTTTCCCTCTCTCTCTCTCTCTCCCTCTCTCTCTCTCTTTCTCTCTCACTGTCTCTCTCTCTCTCCTTCTGTACTCTAGGTGTTCACCGTGTCCCCCGTGGGCCCTGGCTGTGCCCACTATCTGACCTGCTCCTCGTGCCTGACAGCCCCTCTCTTCATGGGCTGTGGCTGGTGTAGCGACGCCGGCTCCTGCTCCAGGAGGCAGGAGTGCGCCGTGCCGTGGCACACGACGTCCTGCGCGCCCGTTATCACCCAGGTGTGTGTGTGTGTGTGTGTGTGTGTGAGTGAATATAGTTCTGGAGCCAAAACATACAGAGCTGGCAGTGGGCGGTGGCAGTGGGAAAACATAGATCCAGTAGATTACAGTCGAGATAATTGACTTTGATATAAATGGATGTGTGGCTGACAAAAAGTGTGTCACCGGCGAACAGACGACTCAACGCAGTCCTCGTGATACCGGGTGCTTTTCAAACACGACGACACAATGAATACATCCGTCCCCTTCATCGATTTGTATTTATGTGTCACAGAGTTAACCATTTATTCAAGTGTTGCTAGACTTTTAGTTTTGGCTGTATGGTTCAACTCTTGTGCTCCCTGCCTGCTGTTGGACTTAAAGCATGACGTACAGATGTCAGATTCTGTGTACATTTACAACATCTGACAGCAGGGAGCACTCAACAGGCCCTAGTCTGAATGCCTCACGCAAATGCCCGGCCAGTCACCATATGTAACATACGGTTATAGACACACACACACACACGCACACCTGCTGGCATTTCCTCCATTCATTTACCCCCTCGTGTCTGAGTTTGAACCAGACATAGCGTGTTGTACTTTGTTAGGATAGATTAGAATAAAGTGGAGTCCAAAGGGCTTGTTTTCATTCCCCTTGTGCCTATTAGCGTTTCAATAAAGAGAGATAGCGCAGAGAGACTTCACCACATTAGCTGTGGGGGGAGTCGGTGCCAGTTCAGCGCCTCACACTAAAGTGGCACACTTTAGCAATGCGAGGCAGCGACACTCAAGAGTTTATTGTACGAAACCTAAAATCCACTCTCAATTACCGTCCACATCCGTTGTTACTTTGCACAGTTTTTCCCCAAGACGGCACCGGCTGGGGGTGAGTCAGAGCTGACGCTGTGCGGCTGGGATTTTCAATCCCCTTCGAGACCGGCTGCCGTCAGCGACAAAACCCACACAGTCATAGTCGGCCCGGACAGCAAGTGCATCACCCTGGGCTCCAAGTGCAGCAGGGAAAAGTAAGCCAGAGAAAAGGTTCACAAAGAATCAAGAAAACCACTTCATAATAAGCTTACATTAATGAACCATTAGTTAGCGGTCGTTAATGCAGCATTAGCTAACAGTTAATTCATGGTTAAGTCACTAATTGGCTTGTTAATTAAGGCATATGAGGTATATATAAGGTATATATATATATACTATATATACTAATGTTTACTACTGCATTAACTAATGTTAATGATGTATTTCACGTGTTTCTGTGTATGTCACGTGTTTCACGTGTTTCTTGTGGCGTGTGTGTCCCGGTGCGCGGTGCAGGTTGGTGTGCAAGGTCCACTCCAAGG
>OMOU01076609.1:0-10835 GCA_900312585.1 Malacocephalus occidentalis | reverse complement strand
CGATTTACCGGTCCATCTACGTGCCTACCCTCACCTATGGTCATGAGCTATGGGTAGTGACCGAAAGAACGAGATCGCGGATACAAGCGGTCGAAATGAGATTCCTCCGGAGGGTGGCTGGGCTCAGCCTTAGAGATAAGGTGAGGAGCTCAGACATCCGGAGTGAGCTCGGAGTAGAGCCGCTGCTCCTTCGCATCGAAAGGAGTCAGCTGAGGTGGTTCGGGCATTTGACCAGGATGCCCCCGGGCGCCTCCCTTTAGAGGTGTTCCGGGCACATCCGACTGGGAGGAGACCCCGGGGCAGACCCAGAACCCGCCGGAGGGATTATATATCTCATCTGGCCTGGGAACGCCTCGGGATCCCCCAGGAGGAACTAGAAAGTGTTGCTGGGGAAAAGGACACCTGGAGAGCCCTGCTTAGCCTGCTGCCTCCGCGACCCGGCCACGGATAAGCGGAGGAGAATGGATGGATGGATGGATTGATTTACACCAATCGACCTACATTATGGGTCTTCACTATATGTGTGGATGTGGCTCTGACCCCATTCTGCAATGTGGGCATTAGAATTTTTGCCGATATAGATTACCTATTTTGTTCTCCCTCATGGGAACATGCAATTCGACCACCACAGTAATAGATCACTTTCCAAGCTTGTTTTCAGAATCAAGCTGGACAAGAGCTGTCTATACTGGGAGATAGAGAAACTAGGTCTAAGTCTAGACTCTTTTACCGGGCCAGACGCATTGCTTCATTCCGCCAGTGCCTAGCCCTTTATCACGTGGGATGTATGGTAAGAAGGAGACTGTCTTTCATTGGACCCTTGGCCTCCTAGTTTTGATGACTTTATCAGTCATTCCCATGGCATTGTTGCTGATGAGGGATTTTCAGTGTTGGGTCTCATCCATGGCGTCACCTCAATCGCAGGGTGACAGTCTCGTGGGAATATCTGGCAGCTCTCCTTCACTGGAAAGCCCAATCTCTTTTCAGTGTGGGCACACTGACGGGGGCGGTGGCACTGAGGAAGGTGGTGACGACGGACACGTTGTTTTGCCTTTCATTCGCGGTTATCAGGTCCTGGTCAAGACAGACTATACTACCGTGGTGACTTACATCACCTGCCAGGGCGGCACACGCTCCTTTCAATTGCACAGGTTAGTCTACAGACTGCTGATGTAGGGCGATACACACCTCCTTTTGTTATGCGCGACCCACATTCTGGTCATACTGAACACAGGAGTGGACCTGCTGTCCAGGGGAAACCCTCTCTATTGAGAGTGGAGACACCATCCCCAGGTAGTCGAACAGATCTGGCAGAAATATGGTCAAGCTGCCGTAGATCTCTTTGCATTGTGAGCAAACGTGCAGTGCCCTATGTTGTTTGCACTGGTAAGTGATGCCGCACCTCTGGGAATACTGGGAATGTAGAGGCACTGGCCCAATGGCTGAATGTCCCTTCTTTACGTGTTTCTTCCCCTCAGTCTGATCTCCGCTACTCCAGTGTAAGAGGGAACCGCTTGTTCGTGATTATTGCCCCCGTTGACCGAGTAGGGATTGGCTGGCAGAGATAATTCAATTCCTATCCACCCAGCCATGGCCTCTCCCTTTGCGCAGTGATTTACTGTCCCAGGTGCGCGGCAAGATATTCCACCCTCATCCGGACCGGAGAGCTCTACGGGTTTGACTACATTTAGAAGTGCAGGCTTGCATCCTAGCATTGTTGTGACTATGCTGGCAAGTTTTTGAGGCGTGGTGCGATCAGTGCACTATTTTTCCCCTTTCGAACCACGGGACACTTGTTGACATGAGATTTCTCAAATTTAAAACAGCCCTTCTCCTGGCTCTGTCCTCAGCTAAGCGAGTGAGATTTGCACGCTCTCGGTTCATTCCTCATGCATGCAATTTGCCCCAGGGTTGTCTAAGGTTTGTTTAACACCAAACCCTGCCTTTGGGCCTAAAGTTATGGGCTTCATGACTTCTTCAGTGTTATTGGATTTTCACCCTCTCCGGAGGAACGAAGGCTTCATACGTTGTGTCCAGTATGTGCATTACGTATTTACCGGGACAGGACTAGGAGGTGTAGCTACCCCTTTGTTTTACAGGCTTCTCCCTTTCAGGGAAAACCTCTCTCCCGTCAGTGGCTATCCCACTGGATAGTACAGGCTATTTTATATATTTTATGTATATATATATATATATTATTTATTTATTTATTATAATACCATAGGTTTGCACGTCCCAGAGGGACTTAGGGCGCACTCTACTGGAGGCCTGGCCACATCATGGGCTTTATTTAGGGCCATCCCTGGAGAGGACATATATATTCTGCAGCGAGTTGTTCCTTGCCTCACACATTTATGAGGTTCTACTGATTAGATGTCACTGCCTCATGCTCGGCATATATGGTTCTCAGTGTTGGTACCTCCAGCCTGTCGGCGTACCCTGCTCTTTACTACTGGGTCTTATAATCCTTTGGACATAGAGGTTAGGAGGAGGTTAGCATATAAGGTTTTCTTAACCCACGAATGTCATCATTGATCATGGGAACAAGGCAATATGGGAGTTAGCTATGTCCTTCCCATAGTGAGATACCAAATATTTGAAAAATAACTTGAGGTTACATTACATAACCCCGGTTCTTTGCGATTATGAGTGAGGTATCTCATCGCACATGAATTATGTATTAGGGTCTGGCAGTGACTTATAAGGTAGGGGGCCGGACCCCCACGGTCACTGTCATGACCTGTCTGTCAACAACAGACATGGTGACATTGGAGCTTCTGTGGTTGGGCATGCCCAGGGATGCTTCCCATAGTGAGATACCTCACTCATATCATAAAGAAATGTAAACCCCTACGTTATTTTTGCCAGTCTCCGCCAACCAGTATATGAATGTCAAGTATAATTTCGACATAACCAAAATAACGCCACCTGATCCTCCTTGGTAGAACTCTCAGCCTAAAAAACAATCTAATTACAAAGTTCTAATATTGAGCTGAAACAAGTTCACTTATGCTTTAATAGCAGCATTGTCTACTACCAGTTAACCATGACATTATACAATGACACAGAAACTAAGTTAGAAGAGAAGAAGATCATCTTTGAAGACATCTGGTGATGAGTACACATTGCAATTTTCAATTACAGTGCGTCTGTCTTCTCTATGTAAAACATTATTTAAAGTAATTATTTAAAGATTTTAATGTAAGTCATTATGTCATTATGTAGTCATCATGTAAATGTGCCAGATTTAGCCATACAGGCAATTTTTCATCTGCAGTCCCTGGCAGGTTGATGGTATGTAAAAAACATTAAAAGAAAAGAAGCACAGAGAAGAGCATACAGCACAGGCAAAGCACATAAGCAGACAGACACATAAGCACAGATTAAAGCATGTAAGCACAGACAATAGCATACAAGCACGTCAAAAGCACATAAGCGCTGATAAAAGCAGAGGAGCACAGACAAATGTAAAACAATAACAAATGTAAATCAATAACAGTTGTTCAGTCACTATCGTCAAATCAGGTAACACAATGGTGTTTGAACCAATGGTCCACTGATGATAGCCCTTGCAGTATTGAATGTTATGAACTAGGTGTTGGTAGTGACATTCCCAGAAAAGTCTCATGCAGCGCACAGTTAGTGCCGCATTTTCCATTACCCAGCAGTGGTTCCACCAGAGAGGGTAGGAGGAGCTAACACAACAGACTCACACTTCAACTCACTTGTGTGTGAGTTGAAGCATTAATTTTTTCCAGGCTTTGCTCGTGTTACCAGAAACCAAATGCTAACTGACTGGTGTCACAACTGCAATAACTCCTTATCGCCATGGTCACACCAAAGAGAATGAAACAGAGCTCTTCTAGATTGCCACTTTAATGATGTAAAAGCCACCCAATCAGGGATATAACTATTAAACTCCTTCCTGTCTGCCCCTGTGTGTTGGTGCTTTAGAGAGGAAGCTGGTGCCTGAAGGAGTGGTGATCCAGCCTCCATCACACTCCTCCACCTCCAGCACTCTCTCCCTCCCCCATGGCACCATGGCACATTGGGTCAGTATCGACACACCCTTCAAATGTCAAATATACAAGATGCTTAGTGTGGGAAACTGCAATACCTCGACTTCTAGCCAAACGGTTGTGGGTTGGAACCCCAATGTCTACAGTCTACCTGTTGGCCTTCTACCTGCTCCTTCATACTTAAAAATAGTACATTCTGTAGCATCTTATTCTAGCTATCTTGTTGTTTGCCAGCAAGGAATGAACCTAGCAATTATGAGTGTTGAAACATGTTCTATTTAAATTTCACTGTACTTTCAGCAATATGTTGTTCTTTCACTCTCTTTGGACAAATGTACTTATTGTAAGTTGCTTACGACAAAAGTGTCTGCTAAATTCCGTAAATGTAAATGACTGAGTCACTGGCTGAAAGTGTCTGCTAAATGAATATAAAATGTAAAGTTGTTGCCGACTTTACCGCACAGGCAGAGGAGAGCGCCCCGCCCCGGCCTCCCTTGCCCCGCCTATATGACTATGAGGACACACCCCCTGTAGTGCCGCCACTGCCCCGGGAAGCATCAGCTATAGTCCGCCACACGTCGGTACGTGGGCTAAAGAGGCAGTCGGACGAGAGGAAGCGGGACCGGGAGAGCGGGCAGTATGCCGGCAATGGAGACTACAAGGTAATCTGTCTGACGGCAGGTCATCTGGGGCTTATCTGGGGTCACCTAGGGGTCATCTGGGGTCCATCGACATTCTGGGGATAAGTATCTTGGTGTGAACAATGTATAGGCTACATTCATAAGTTTGAATTGGTAACTGTGGGAGTGTGTGTGTTTGGTGACTGGCTTATTTGGCCCCACCTGGCCCAGTTAGAATCTGGGGTGGGTGGGGCTGCACGCCTATGGTGCATTGGCTACTCAGTGCACCACAGGCTAAGTCAGCCACCAGCACACACACTTGGGAGTGTGTATTGTCTGACATTTGTAGTAATATTGCACTTTTTTCTAAACTTAAGTTAAAGTAACTTGCTTAAAATTTTTATAAAAGGAATATTGAATGTTGCTCTGAGACAGAGGTTTTGCTAGTTTACACGTCGGTTGGTTGGTTGCAGGTTGAATTGCGGTCGTACTTGAGTGAACCAGAGCTTCCTATGATTGGACGCAGCAGCACTGGCTCAGTCCTGGACAACCCCTCCTTCTCAGACAAAGGTACCAGAAGTCTTATATGACGACATTCACAGTATAAAAACATTTCTTATTAACTAACTTTCAAGTACAGTACACATTCAGGTACATTTACTACAAAATCACTAAAGCTACGTTTGTTATGGTTTGTACGTACTGTGCAGACACAGTAGAACGGGAAACGAAAATGATAAAAAATGTTTTACTGAATGTATTTAGAAAATAATTATCCAGGCAGAATAAGACAAAACATGGGGAGCCGGGTACAGAGGGCGATAGGGCAAGGATGGGGTTACTGGGCGACAGGTAGCAAACCGGGAAGGACAGATGGGCAGGCAGGTAGGCATGAAGAAGCAGGTCGACAAGTAGGAGGGAATTCCAAGATGTACGGGATCTGATAAGGGAGAGCGTGGTTAGATATGGGAATGAACAAAAGAAGCTGATGTGGAAAATACCAACACAATTTGACGATGGAAGGAAAGCCAGGGTTCTTCCACTGAGTAGCTGATGAGTTGATGGGCCTCAGGTGTGAGAGGCAGAACAGGTGAGCTTAGTGGATGATGAGCCAGGAAGCAGCCACACCCCTAACACATACACACACACAAACCCATACACACACACAGACAGGTGGAAGTGGAGGGCGTGCCAAGGTTACTTCCATCGATAATTACTTAACATAATTGAAATTCCTGAAATTGTGTCACCATCTATTCTTTTATGGTTTATTGATTTAAAATAAAACAGTTCTGGATGTCATCCTGTCTCAGGTCTGTTCTCGTCTGGACTGAACCAGTCCAACTCAATCTCCTCTTATGTCACTTTGAGGCGAGGACGTGGGGGAGGCCAGGCATCTAGCGTAAGTGACAAGACATACATATCGTCCTTTTAATGTCAAACGCTGACATTGGTAACTGCACAGTCACACAGTCAGCATTTTCCCACCCTACCACCAGGAGAGACCTAAGAGTGCCTTGGATCATCTGTGTGCACCCGTGGGTGCGCACGGCCCTCCCTGGCACACCCGGGGCCGGATGAGTGCTGAAGAACAGCTGGAGCGCATGAAGCGCCATCAGAGGACACTGGTGCGTGACCGCAAGAGGAACCTCAGCCAGGGGGAGCGGCCACACATGAGCCTCCCTTCCTCCTCCTCCTTCAGCTGCAGGCTGCCCTTGGCCGACGCCACTGATTCGTCTGCTTCCGTACGTTACGCCCACACCACGCATGGCACCGGCAGGCACAGGGAACGGCACAACCACCACTACCACTACCGCCGCTACGCCACACTCCAACCTTCAACCACATAACAAACTTGAATCCCCACATGCTAACCGATCTGTTTCCTACTTCATAAGCCGCTAACCAGCTTGGTTGTGGGACTCGAACGTGCTTGGCGACTAGCGTGCTTGGCGACTAGCGTGCTTGGCTCACGGTGTATGTGGGGCTGGGAGCATTGAGGGCCATATTGTGCACAGGTGATACCCTGAGTAGATAAATTAAAAATGTAATTCTTTACTTTCAAAAGTTTAAAAAACGTCCCTATTTTATGTCATTTTGAAGCCATTTCATAATCAACCCATGTACTGTATGATAGACACACCCACGAGTGATGGCTGGTGGTAAAAGAAGGGTAACAAAGGTTTTGGAGTCCATTGCGAGTTCCATTTCATTGTGGTGTCTGTGGAGCAGACACCACAATGAAAGTAGGTCAATTCAACACAACTAAAGAAATCCTCTTTTAATACCAAATAATAAATAACAACTGCCCATGTATGTACACACCTATATTTATTTGCTGAGGTATATTTTCAGTAAACATATTTAGAGTATAGTAACATATTTACATTTAATTTCATTTAAATGAGGGGGGTGGGGGTGATTGATGATGATGATGATGATGATGATGATGTGTTCAGGGGAAAGACCAAGAAGAGGAAGGAGGTTTTAAATCATCTCAGTTCTCCGCTTTCCTTTCTCCTGAAGAAGTACAAGTGCCTTGTTCTGCTGATTTTGGCTAAAATCTCTGCCATATCACTAACTCACTCCTTTTCTTTGGGATCACAGCGCACCATCGTCTTCTTTCAGTATATTTCACCTCATTCAAATCTAACTATGTCTTTAACAAGGTTTCTTTTGAAGGATTAATTGTTGATAACTTGCTTAGCCACCAGACTACGTTAATTTGTTTTTCAAAGCATGACGTGGGCAAGTGTAGAGAAGGAAGAATCCACAATTCATACATAATAATTCTAAACCTTTGCCCTCCGGTGGCAGGGTGTAGTCAGGACCTCCACCCTCCCACCACCACCTCACCTTTAGCACCTTTAGCACCTTGGCACCCTGATCCGTGCATCTTTTTTGGTTCTGGCAACCAGCTCAGATTTCCCTTCCAACGTCAGCATGCAATTCACTACACATATACTAGAATCCCTGACAACCCACAGCCACAATTACTGATACTTCACTCAAATAGGCAACAGAGTTTATGGTAATTCTAGTCTAGTGTAGTTATGCGTGTGTAAAACTTTTAATGGGATACTTTAGCTATAGGCTATGGCTAGGTGGTGCCACTTGATGAAGATGCCTCATGATGCTTATAAGCTATTTCAGGAACGCAGAAGAAAAAATGCAAATAATAATAATAATAGTCATACCTTATACAAATACGAGTTTGTTCATTAATCACATTTACCAAAAACATACCAGTGAGCAATATATATTTTTCATGAAATCTCACTTGTCATCCAGTTGTTCGCCATTATTCAATACGTTCTAGTATTTTCTAGACATAAACATTTAAAAAAAAAAATGTTAAAACACTTTTTTTACACTTATGCTATTTTTTAACTTGCCTCCACCCACGTCCATATATTTTGTTTAAAAGAAGATGTGGGGATTTTTTGGTTTACTTTTGTATTTGGCTATAGTTGGTAACTCTGCAGCCTCACCTGAAGATGGAGTGCTTGAGTGTGGCCTGAGAATGCTTCAATATGGAGGATAGTGTAAACAAACCAGGCTGAAATATAATGTGTACTAGAATATACATCATATTGGAGTGGTCGTAGAAATACTTGAGTGTAGGACACATATATCATATTGTGACAAATCTGCACCAAGAAGTACAGATGATTAAGAATATTGAATATTGTATATGAAATATTGGTGCACATGTCCGCCTCTATTATGACTTTCTTATTACAACCACCTTCTGTGTTAATCTTACATCGTTGGAAAATGGGAATTTCATTCTTTGAGCTATTAACAGACTATATCTGGTTAGTTGAGAGAAATAACCACTCTGCTGAGTGCAGCAGGAGTGAACCTGAGGAGAGTAAACTGCTTGCTATCTTCAAACTGTGTAATTGTGACGCAACACACTACTCTGCACTGTTTCATTTTCCAACATGTTGACATTTGCACTGGACAATAAAAAGCCTTTATTGCTTCAGAATATAATATTTTCTCTTTGTTTTACTAATTCTGAGGAAGGGGTTTGGTCAACACTGTGGTGATGCCTTGCTGTCTCTCCTCTCCTCTTCCTTATTCCTCCTTTTTGCGATACAAGGGGAAGCACTGCATGCATGGCTTTGATGGGGGAATCTTTCCAAGCACACATGCCCGTGTACACATGCACACATGCATGCATAGCAAATACCCAGGAGTGAAAATGGCGTGGAAGGTGTGAAATGAAATGGGGTCATCATCCATTTGCTGTATCGCCATTTAGCTTAACTTTAATCAACCTATCATTATTGTATTGTTGGTGATTGTAACATTTCCTTTTTTGCTGTAGATTCTGGCCCTCAGTAGTTAATTAGCATTAGTTATAATTGATGTAATTGCGAAGAAATAAAAGATGCACCTTTCAAGTATGGACCCTCTCCACTCATTTTTGGGTCTTGGTCTCCCACTACTGGCAGCTCCACACCATTACAGCTGGATTTCACAGCTTGTCTAGTCATTTGGGTCAGTGAGCTTGCGAGATGATTTGATTAATTTGCCTTGCATCATCTGGTATTTTCCAATGTGAACATTTGAAGAGTCCTTCATGGGAGTACATGTCTCAGTCAGGGGGTCAGCAGTGTGACCCGGGCCCCTGGCCACCCCGGACCACCTCCTCTATCCAGGTGTTTGACCCCCGAGAGGAACGGCTGGCGGCCGAGGGCCAAAGCGACGAGGGGCGGGGCCAGATGATGGAGAAAGGCAGGAGCCAATCGGATGACTGGATGCTGCTCCACTGTGCCATGGCTGTGAGAGAGACAGACCTGGAACCTCTGGACTATGACCTGGACCTCAGTCGAGAGGTAGCTAGGGGTCTGAACTGAACCTTGTTTTTTTGTTGGAGTCGGTGGCTTGAGTTGAGTTTAGTGGACTGGCTCTTTGGCCATGTTTTTGTTTCCAGGTATGTTATTACACTTGTATGAACTATAACTATATTATTATTAATTATGAATATTAAACACACACACACACTTGTAACATGGCATGTCCACTCCGACATTGTGCAGACCCTAAGCTAGATAAGATTCAAGATTAAAGGTATGATCACATTAGACGCAGCAGTGGGTTTGTGGTGACCCACTCCAAAGTTGAAATTATTTAAACTTTGACACGCCAACCAATTGTTTGGCAGTATCAACACACACACAATCACCCACAGCATCAAGCTGTGGGTGATTGTGTCTTTTACATTTGCCGTGCTCCAGAATAGCCTAGCGATGCTACTAATGCGGTGCCG
The DNA here is from genome assembly GCA_900312585.1 of Malacocephalus occidentalis. Taxonomy (NCBI): domain Eukaryota; kingdom Metazoa; phylum Chordata; class Actinopteri; order Gadiformes; family Macrouridae; genus Malacocephalus; species Malacocephalus occidentalis. The sequence goes on along the minus strand of OMOU01076609.1, from coordinate 915 downwards.
CGACGGGCCAAACAACGCCCCCTGTGATATAATAACCATATATCACTTGTAGGTAATGAATGGATATACCCATATTTTACCACTCAGGTCTTCTGTCTCATTGACAGAGTCTGACATTGATCTCCATGGTTTGCACATTCCCTCGCAGCTCTCCAAACCGCAGAAGGTCCCCATCCCAGAGCGATATGTGGAGTCTGACCCAGAGGAGCCCCAGAGTCCAGAGGAGCTGGAGCGGCGCACCCACCGGTCCCAGCGGATCAAAACCCTCCTGGCCAAGTCCAGGTCAGACCCTAGACACCAGAAAAATTGCTTTCATCAAAGTTCAAGTTAAGATGTATTTAAAGGGATGTCACATGGAGACATTGCTGCAGTAGTTATAATGGGGTTTAATACTCTTTGCCTTCAAATTGTTGTAGCATCAACCATACGTACCCAAATAATAGTTTCATTAACATATGACAACAACTGAGGTGTACTGTCCGTGCATATTGTGGTGGCACAGTCGGTAGTGCTGTCGCCTCACAGCTAGAAGGTCCTGGGATCGATTCCCGCCTGGGACATGGTTGGTTCTCCCCATGTCTTCAGTGCTGGGATTTTGTGAACAGCCCTTTCTGTGTGGAGTTTCCCGTGCTCCCTGGGGTTCCTCCATATATATATACTGTATATATAAGCCCCATAAAAACATGGAAGAAGACCGTCTCCTGACCAGTGGCAGTTGGAATGAGGAGGTCCCCGGACGCTGCACTAGCTGCCCACCGCTCCTGGCCTGACCGCGGAGGAAGATGAGCCAGGATGGGTTAAAAGCGGAGGACCAATTTCACGGCGACACCTATAAAGCGTGTGTGTGTGTGTGGGGTGGGTTGGGAGGGCCGCCGTGCACGTGTGTGCATGCATGGTGTGAACCGCGACAAATAA
>OMOU01076602.1:12047-22052 GCA_900312585.1 Malacocephalus occidentalis | reverse complement strand
GGCTAGAAACCCATCCAGAGAAAACAGGAGCTTCACCCTCCAATGGGCATCAGAGGAGTTAGGAGAGGCTTGCTTCCCCTGCAGCCATGCATATGGAAGGCTGCACACACAAACACACTCACATACACATACACACACACACACACACACACACACATCCATGCACACGCACACACACATGCACACACTGTTGACTGTGAGGATGAAATCTTCAGAGTTGTGTCTGTTCATATAAGATCACAGCCTGAATTCTAACTGCTTGGCTGGGCAGATTTACACTGCTGTTGTCATATGTTGGTGTGTGCATACGTGTGCATTCATTTGCATGTGTGTCTGTGTGTGAGAGAGCATAGAGAGTTGTGAGGGGATTTGTCAGTGAATAATTATGCTACGATGAAAATGAAATAAAAATGATTTTAGCTGCGTGTGTTTAGCTGTGTGTGTGTGTGTGTGTGTGTGTGTTTCACCGAGTGTATGCAGCCGCATGTATTCATCGAACAACGCTAGCTTTGCGCTATGCCAGCAGCTGTGTCAAAGCTCACTGTACCGGAAGCTTCTATCAGGCGCTTTATTGGACACCCGACGACGATGATTCATGGACCCAAAATAATGTCTGTTTTTCCGACTGCTAAGCTTGCTATCCATCCAGCCGTCTGCCACTAGACCCTGCCTCTCTGTCCACCTGTCTGTCTCTCTGCACGTGGCATATCTTGTGTACCCGTCGGCCTGTCTGTCTGTCTGACTGCTTGACTGTCACCTGTCCTAGTGACCTCAGAAGATAGGCATGCTGGACGGGGGACTGCAAGGCGAGCCAGGGGGTGACTTTTAACTCTAAGGCTGGACAAGTATAGCTTTGATGCGACACTCAATCTACTCGACAGTACTTTCTATTCCATGGGATTCATTCAAGGAGTCAAAGAGGTGTTCCACACATTTCAATGGAGATGAAAGTTAAAAATAGCCGCACATCGCCGACTCTGCACCCACTCCATCATTTCTAGTGCACGGTGCCCAGTGCTAGCCTTAACGTGCATATGTAAATGAACCTACTCTGGGTTTATAGCTGCACGGTCTTCGACATCCAAGCATTAGCATCAACCAGCGCCTGATTGATGTGCAGCTGACACCGGTTAGAAATAGACTCAATACAACGGATAAGCAGCCAGGATTCACATTGAGCTTTAGAGGACTGTACAACTCCTGCTGGGAGGCAGGGGGGGATTGTTTCTGTTAGAACAATGAACTCTGCTCAAGATCATAGAACATAGAACGTAGAACCACACGCTATCGAACGAAGAGCTAAAACAATGGCATCAGAACACTGATGCTGTATACAGTACACTGGAACGCTACGGGTAGGCCTATGTCCACAGTCATAGGCCTACCCGTAGTAGGCCCTCCTGGAGCAAGATGCCTAACCCCCACCAAGTTTAGAAAACGCCACTGTATGTGCTTTGGATAATACTTTGGATCATAGCTAAACAACCAGAATGGAGTCAACTCTAATAATATAATCAGTTCAATCTGATCCTTGCCGCTGGTGAGCTTCAATATTCTTGGAGCGATGTCTTGGGAGCATCCAGAGAGCTATACAAACAGCTGTAACTGCAAAAAAAAAGAACCAAAACAACAAAACAGGAAGCTGCCGAAGTCCTCCAACATCATGATCCCCAAGTGCCAATTATGCAAGCGACTTCATCTGCGCTGCTGTTCTGTCCAGCTGCTAATAGCGCGGCGCTAGGCTAATCCCCACAGGAGTGTGAGGGGGTGAGAATCTGCCTCCTCACTCGGGCTCTGCGGGTCACTCTGCAACCGCACAAAGAAACCATTATTTTTAAGTGATCTATACCTTGGCTGCTTGGGGAAAACGTCTTCTGCACACCGGCCGCTGCATCAGCATTAATGGCCGACTCGACAGCACACACACACACACAGCAACCTCTGTGGCTTGATAGAACTCTAACGCTCATTTGTTTTTCTGTGTGTGTGTGTGTGTGTATGTGCGCGAGTGAGTGAGTGTGTGTTTCATGACAGAAAACACTAATGAACCACTAATGTATGCACTCTCTTTATAGCACAGTGATGTAATGCCATACAATAATTAGTATACTACAACTATTTAACTATCTATTTATAAATACCATTTTCAACCAACAGCTGAAAATCCCCTTCATTTGACGACACACACAACACACACAAAAACGTGTGTACTGTGATACCAGTTTATATATACTGTATATATACATATATATATATACAGTATCGAGGCCTGTATATACTGGTATCTGGTATCCCTGTCATCCACATGATTCTACTACTACTACTATTACATAATATGAACCAGTCAAGTGGGATGGCCAATGGCAATCACCATGTACTACATACGTGTGTGTTCATCTGTACACTCTGTCTCTACACCTCCGCACTTTGAGCTCACAAAGCATCAAAATGCTCCCCTTCTTTTGTTTACGTTTTATTTGCGTCTATTTTTAGCGTACACCACCACCACCACCACTGAACCACCGCTGTTCAGTTCAGCCCCACGGTCCAGAGCATTTAAACACAAATAAGCTTCCATCCTGAAGTCTGGTAATCTGTCTGCCTCCACAGAGACGTGCATGTCCCCGTATGAATAAATAGGCCAAGTGTTCATTTTCTCCACCGTTTCTCTCGCCGAGTTGTGCAGCGTCACATCAATTATGAAGCGAAGAGCAGCCTTACATGCCTCCCGCACCCATCCCGTCTGTTCCAGTGGGCACTGGGAGAATGTATACGTTCACCGGCCTAGGGGCTACATCCATTCTGTGCACCACACCAAGAGAGACAGAAACGTGGAAGAATGAAAAGTGTTGGATATAGTGTTGGATCTTTGAGAAAGATGCTTCATCGTCTTGAGAATAGGAATATTGTGATCTGAAGACATTGCTGGTGCACTTAAGCTGAAAGATTTTCCAGTGTGTGATAGAGTGTACAGTCAAAGATCTATTTCATGGAATTAGCCTAGTCATTATACATCTTGCGTATAACAGTGACCAATGTTTATGTGACCATTGCTTATTTTCAATTTGATTGAATGTTTATTTTTATTATACAGGGTCAACCCAAGCAGGTAGCCATGGAGTTAACATTGGGGGAACCCAAAAAAATCTAAATGTGAAAACTAAAAGGCTCCAAATGTATATAATTGTCTGTAATGGCAGAGATAATGGATTGATCAACAGTAACAGCAATACAATGAACATAAATATATGACTTGTTATATGAAGTCAAAATATATATGGTGTGTGTATGGGGGACGGGGGACGGCAATATTGGAGGGCTGTGTCCCTCCATAATATAATTACTAGTTACTAATTACTAATTCATTATAAACTATTTAAAATCCATATTTATATCATATGTTGCGTTATCACGCCTGAACAAACCCTGAAAGCATGGCTCGTGCTGGAGGTGTGAATACACACACACCCACACACAGTGTAGCACCGTGCATATGTCCCCATCGGCTGCGAAGACCCAGTAGAGATGAGCAGGCTTGAGATAGTGATCCAAAGTTGATCAAAGGGGGCACCCACCAAGACAGAACAGGAGAAAACCGGCTCCCCTTCGTGTTCATACGGGAATTAGGAATAGAGTTGATTCAGAGTCCAGTCAAACGTAGAGCATCTTTAGACATCTGTAGCCTATGTATGCCTTCCCAGAAGAAGCTGACAATTGTGCGACAAGATCTTGATTTATATCAGCGGTGCCAAGAATAGCCGTATGAAGAAGAGTGGACAGTGTGGCACATCCCCAGAGGCTGATGAGGATGACAGCCAATAAAGCAGGTTTTAATAAAATAAAAAGCGCGTCAGGCCATTTCACTGTTCAATGTTATTTTTTTTTTTTACATGAGCGAATATGATTGCTAAAGAGACTGTGTGGCTCATTAGAACAAGAAGAAACCAAACCATGCCCTCCTTACCTGGGAAGCGAGCGAGATAATGGCCACTGTCGGCGCCGTAGCCGAGGGGTGGCGAAGTGAAATCTCGACAGAATGGTGCACTTTGGTAGTACGTCGTCGCCGGGTCTCTGTTCTTCATGTGCAGCGCCATCATCATCATCATCCCAAGCTTGCTCAACTTCACTCGCCCGAAACAAGCGGGCTACAGCGAGCAGCGAGCAGCAGCAGCAGCAGCAGCAGCCAGGTGGGCCGGACCATCAGGACGCATCCTACGTGTTTTAACAGCGCCACATGAAAGGGGTGTTATCAAGTGCTGTGAAGAATAACGGAATAATATAGAGTCTACATTATCCTTCATATCACTAAAAACGACGACGTGATGTCGTTTTAAAACAGGGGAGTACTCTGAAAATAATAATAGAGTACTGGTGGATAAACGTATTGATATTGTTTTCGGGACTACCCATCTATAGTTGGGTTGGTACGGTCCGCTTCGGGAACTGTACAGTTGTGCTTTCATGGATGGACAATAATTAGCATGGGTGGCAATTATAACAATTATAACACTACTTGTATGTTATTCGTCAGGCTCTATGAGTTAAATAGTGGGCACACACACACACACAGCCCCCCCTCATCGGTGTGCTGTGTGTGTGTGTGTGTGTGTGTGTGTGTGTGTGTGTGTGTGTGTGCGTGTGTGCGTGCGTGCGTGTGTGTGTGTGCGTAGCCCAGACAGGGTGCCAGCCCCGCATCGCGGAATGAGGAGGACTATATTTCGCTCGTTAGCATTGTTGCTAATCAAAACGTCCTGAATATCTCCGACATCAGTGGTCTCGCTGCTGCGCTTCGTCATCGTCTTCTTCCGCGTCGCTCGGGATAATATAGCGTTGTCATACAGCGGAATAACGGTCCTCTACCCCCTGCCCGCTACGCAAGGAGAGAGTAGTTCATGACACACACCGGTACGGCACACTGCTGGGCGGTACAAACCTGACGGCCGTCTGGCTAACTTGCCGTACACCTACAGCATCTTAAGACAATTTCACCACCAGTGACGCCTAATGTTAAAAGGGGTTCGTTTTGTCCAATTGCCTTTCCTGCTAGGATTACACGCGAATGTGTCTTGATTTCTTTTGAACTGCGCATCCATTTAAAAGCTAACATGTGCACATTAAATAATACACAAGCTGGCTGGATAACCAGTTGTTATCAAGACCTTTTTATCTGCACGAGTGGGCACACCATCGGTGTGTGTGTATTTTAAATTAAACTGGAATTACAAACAAATGACAGTGCGGCGGTCTCGGCTGACCGCCAGACTCCCTTTAAGCTAACGCTGCGTCGTGTCTAGCACAGGCATTACGGTAATATTTGTACTGGATAGTGGATGCAGAAAACGCACTCCCACTAGCTAACGTTGTCGCGTCTACAACAGGTACTACGGTAATATCAGTGCTGGATGGTGGATGCAGAAACACCCGCCCGACTCGGAGCGAGACATTCATGAGTTGGAGACCCACCAGGTAATTCAAACACCTCGTAGTATTTAATAAAACATTCTATTGGTTTAGGGCGTGTATATGCTGGTACTGGAACTATCGCTCATACAATCATACCAGCAAACGCGTTTCACTATTACAATCTCTATAAAGACAAGCGTCTTTGAGTGTCGATAAAAGTATAAATAAAGTGCTATAAAACCAAAACGAAATAGTCTTAGATGTTAATCGATTCACATTTGAAGTCATCTAACTATCTATCTATGGGTTTTAATGTATACCTAGGTCTTTTTTTAACACTACACCAGGGCGAGCGGTGTCCTTTAGTTTGCCACTGCTCTGTCAGCTGTGGTGCAACTGGAAGGTGACGTCCCTTCACATGGGAACATTGGTTGGGTGGCATTGTTCTCAGTGTGGTTGTAATGCTTCATCACAGTATTAAGTGTGACTATATATGTGTGTATGTGGACTAACTATATGGATATATTATAAATTTAACTGGATTAGTGACCTTTTCAACTCCTTTGTAAATGTACCACCACACCGTTGCGTTTGTGTTGTCTCAATTGACCAACAATGATGTTAACGCAACGGAAATTGTTATAGGCCTGACATAAACAAACCCTGTTGTTGAACTTTTTAACCATGTCATTACTTGGCCCTCTTTTTGCCTTAGCCTGTGGTGTTTTTACATTCAGAGCGCCATGTGTCTAGGCCAGTGTTTTCCCATTCCTCACATCCTGTGTTGTGAGGAAGCTTCCTCTGTCCCTTGGTGGCGAGCTGCATCCTGATCTGGGTCACTGATTAGGGCACAAGAGTTAAGGGAGCACGTTTTAATGCTTTTGGCGTGAAACACAGTGACCTTTTATTATGCTATACACTCATATTACATGAGTGCATTTCTAACTCATTTGGTGTATTTATGGATGTTTTGTTTTCACACGCACACACACACACACATGCACACACATGCACACACACACACACACACACACACACGCCTAAGGGCGCCTAGACTCTCATGCACAAAGAAACTATAACATAATAAGTATAGAATTCATATAATTAGTATAATACAATAATTAGGCATTAGCAGTACAGTTAATTCTAGTGGAGCTATGTTTGTTAATGGAGTGGTTCAAATTGTCTCCTGGTTATTTTATGTGGATATGTTAATGAAATTGCAAAGCTTTTCTCAGTTTATTTTGCCTGTATTGAGTCTGACCTCGAGGATAGAGTTAGCCAACATTCCCACTTACTCAAGGATAAACAAAAAATCGGGATAAACCAATACATTCCTCGGAAAATTGAGGATACTGATTAAAAGATGATACTGATAAATATGTTCATAGTCACACATAGTCACACATGGCCTGCAATAATCTAGTATAAATTGGTATCAAGGCAGTCGCAAAAGACATCATGTAATAATCCTATGCAAAATGCTGCAATATTAAACATCACAGACACCATATAGATGTCAATAAGCAATGTGGTAGCTTCCTATAGCGTTCACCAACACCAGTGGTTCTCATCCCCGTGTCCTAATCAGCTGTCCTGTCAACAGCGTGGTGGGGATTTTATTTTCCATCTGTGGTCCCCAGAGTCCCCGGGAACGCTCATATCCTGACAGAATGTTTAGTCAACGGCTGTTGATCAATGCACATGAGAACTCCTGCCAATGAGCAGGAAAGCAAGCAGTGTCGCAATAATATCTATTTTAAACCGTGGTCTGGTCGGATGTGTTTGCTGCTCGTCGTTCTTTAGCCAGTTGGCCTACCTTGAACTGGGAAGAGGCCTGTAGGACAGGGGACAATACTGCCAGCTATTGCTCTCCCCCGTTTGTTCCACCTTCATCCACCACACGCCGTGCAGGTCAGTGTCCACGGATGAATGTTTAATGCTTTGTTCCGTCTTGATTGCGGTGCTGTCCTCAAGTTTGGTTTAGCCCGCGTCGTCTTTTGCAGGTGGACTGTGTGACATAGTGGAAGGAGGCAATGACAGACAGTGTGAGACACAGTGGTGTGAGACACAGCGGTGTCGGGTACAGGGCTGTGTGTGAGAGAGGTGGGAGGCTGAGAGATAAAGTCAGTATGTAGGAATGTGAATTGATATCACCTTGTCGTCTTTATACTCCCAGTTCACTCTCTCTAGATATATATAGTATTAATCGAGAAAGCGCACACTATATTCTTTCAAGCTCTGTGTCCAACAAACATTCAAACGTCCCTGTAGCAGAGCTAATCCTACATACCACATAACTGCAGCTTCTTTCAGGGCTCCTCCAAAGGACGCAGGCAGGTGGTGGTGAATGGTTCGGTTGGAAGAAATTAAATGAACTGAGCAGATGGAACAATGCTAGCATGCTAGCGCTCCCTGAGTGTGTGTTGGTGGCAGGTGTGCATTGATTAGGCAATGCACCACAGGTGTGCAGCCCCGCCCACCCCCAACTCCAACTGAGCCAGGTGAGGCTGCTTAAACCAGTCGCCAAACACACACACACACTCCACAGTCCCTGATTGAACGGTGTCTCGTCTCCCAGGGCGGGGTGTCCCGTGGTGGAGCCGGGTGCTGATTGCTGAGTGAGTGAGCTGGAGCCAGCCAGGGAAGATGCCTCCTAGGCCGTCCTCCGGGGAGCTATGGGGCATCCACCTCATGCCCCCCAGGTAGGTCCGCTCACCTGGGCGTCTGCCCTGTGCGCTTGTGCGCCTTTGTGTCAACTCAACCCTCCCATCACGTCTCCTCTTACATTGTTGTTGTATTACATTGCGCCGTGTAAATATGTGCTTAAGAAGAACATATTTTATTCATTGAAGACGCCAGCTTGCCGACTCTTTTTAGAACAGAATATCCGTTTCAAATCCGGTGGCAGATTTACCATTGAGTAAATGAAAATTGCTCATGCTAATAATGCTATGGAAGAAATGAGTGCTATACCATGTGACATGATGAATTTACCAAAATAGTTAAACTTAGATCTAAGATATGATGCACTAATCCCAAAGAGGAAATGTTATTAATGTGTAGTCGGCCTACTGCTAGGACTTTTTTGCAACTGTCTGAATGCATTGCAGCAGTATTTGTATGATTATCTGATGTATCATTTGACATGATCTATATTCATGTTATTCACCTCCTTGTCATGCTATATTTTGTACTAATACAATGTTATAATACAACTATAACCCTGTAAAATCACCAGCTGCAACACACACACAGTATATATATAGGCCTATATAGAGTGAGTGCAGACTGCTGTGTCTCTGCAGGATCCTGGTGGACTGTCTGCTGCCCAACGGCATGATCCTGACGCTGGAGTGCCTGCGTGAGGCCACACTCATCACCATCAAACACGAGCTGTTCAGGGAGGCCCGGAAGTACCCCCTCCACCACCTGCTGCAGGACGAGACTTCCTACATCTTCGTCAGCGTCACACAGGTGAGGCAGAGGAAGGTGGGAGGGGCCTAGGAGCAGCGTCTGGTGACCTGTCGTGCTTGGAAACTTGCGTAATGTTAGCTTTTTTGTTGTTTACTTTTTTTTTTTTTTACCATATATTACATGTTATAGATTACAGTCCGATTTCTTTGTCGCTGCAGTGTCATAGAAATGTGATGAAACAGTGGAAGGGGAATCAATTCTAATGAAACAGAGATTAAAAGTGTCAGAGTGTCATTTGAATGTTAACATGGGTTCATAGTTGATATTAGCCAGTCTGTGCAGCATGTGAAGAGGTGACTACTGCTGATTGGATCCTCGCCTGAAAGAGAGGTCAGTTATTGCTGTCTGCTGCTTTCTCCCGGCGTCAGGAGGCGGAGCGGGAGGAGTTCTACGACGAGACCCGCAGGCTGTGTGACCTCCGGCTCTTCCAGCCCTTCCTCAAGGTCATCGAACCTGTGGGCAACCGCGAGGAGAAGATCCTGAACAGAGAGATCGGTACTCTCAACACGAGGAGGCCCTGTGTATTTCAATCAAAGATAGAGGCGGCATCGTGGTGGATGTTATGTTTAACAGTGTGTGTGTGTGTGTATGTGTGTGTGAATGTGTGAATGTGTGTGCGTCTTGGTCAGGTTTTGCCATCGGCATGCCGGTGTGTGAGTTTGACCTGGTGAAGGACCCCGAGGTGCAGGACTTCAGGAGGAACATTCTCAATGTGTGCAAGGACTCTGTGGAGCTGCGGGACGTCAGCGGGCCCCACAGCCGGGCACTCTACGTGTACCCACCCAGTGTGGAGTCCGGGCAGGAGCTTCCCAAACACATCTACAGCAAGCTGGACAAAGGTAGGACCCCATTGGGGGCGTGGCCCAGCTGGACCACAGTCAGAGAGCTTTGAGTATTGCTGTATAGTATGTTGTGGCTCCTGTATGTATGTGATTGGTGGAGTGCAGTCCAACTTGCTGTCTTTCATTGCCCCGTAATCCAGCTCGTCATGACAACAGAGATGGTCAATAATACTGAAAAACCTTTGATTACAGTTTGTTTTAGGGAACATAGGACCACACTCTTGAGATAATTGAATTGCTAGTTTAATGGCCCCCCCAAAGAATCGTCACTTTATTGCGGTGG
>OMOU01076599.1:0-10834 GCA_900312585.1 Malacocephalus occidentalis | reverse complement strand
CCTCTGATATACCCAGGTCCATGAACAGTTTATCACTGAACATGGTGGGGGGTTTGATGGGTCCATTGGCAATCGGGTCCAGTTTGAAGAAATCAGAGTGGACTACGTCTAATCGACCATCAAGACGACCCTCCAAAACCTAGAATAAGAATAATAAAATAAATAGGCTTCTCAGTATGAACAAACAGTTTAGTAGTACTCCAGCTATTTACGACTTAGTGATGAACCAAATAAAAATACTGTGGCTTATTGCCAAGGATATTATTTACATCAGAGAGTCACTGAGAAAGAATGTAATTCCCATCAACGAATTAGAGTGAGGTATGGGACGCTATTATTGGCTGGTGTGGTCCAATTAATCACCATAATATTTCATGCAAAATGTGTCAGTGATTGGTCAATAACATACGGGATGTTGTCGTTAATATAGGAAGATTTACTCACAGTGGCACCTTTGCACCGTTCCATAACTTTTAATTTAAAGTATAGCATTGGAGTAGGTGTGTCTGATTTGATACCTGTAGATGATGCAGAAAGGATGCGTTTCCTTCTAGAGCCACGACTCTCTGAGCTCCTGCGTTCAACAGTGCCCTAGTCAGTACCCCTGGACCTAAGAGAAAATCACAGAAATAGAGCTCTAATATTGAGTATGTAGCAGCTAGGGCCGGGCGATATATACTTAAAACTATATCACATGCTATTTATTGCGATAAGGATATAAATGACAATAAATGATTAGATTGGAAGTGAATAAAAATATTTATTTGATGCTCTGAGGGGTCAACAATTGCAATACCAACAAATTAGTTTAGTAAAAAATGTGCCCCATTATAAGCTGAGGCACATTTTTTTATTAACTAAACTAATTTGTTGGTAATGCAATTGTTGACCCCTCAGAGCATCAAATAAATAAATCTGTCCTTGTGCTGGTGGGAATGGTTAGAGAGACGTGTGGAGCAAGGATTGTCTGTATAATCTGTGTGACCGTATAAATAAATAGATTTATAGAAAACACTGTTTTACAAACAACACTGTAGACAGTGGTGTTTGTAAATTAACACCACACTCGTCACACACTTTGGAACTCCGCCATTCCTTGATCTTCTACATATTCATATTGCGGTGCAGATGTAAACACCCCATCAAGTATCGTCATTATCGCAGTATGACAAAACTGTTATCGTGGGGAAGGATCGTGACATTGTTTTTCGTGATAAAGGAGGTCACTGTGCAAAAATAAATGCAATAATGTTTTACACACACACAAACCTGGGTTACACTCAAAGATGATAGTTCTGGGGTCACCAAGGCCAGGTTCTAAGTGCTTTGTAACTCGCTCAGCGACAGCTGGGTCAACAATGAAGTGTGAAAGAATTTTGCCAGGTTTTGCCAGACTTTCCTTTACATCTCCAAAGTCCAAGAAATCATTCTGGGACAAAGGTTGATGCTGTCGCTGGATAGAGAAAATATGAACAATTAGAAAGTTCAAGCAACAGCTAAACTTTTGGACGACATTTGATGGAAAGTATATTGCATAAACATATTACCTGCATAGCAACTGCAGACAGTTTTCGATGTGCTAGTGCTGAGGAGGCAGCGATCCCCTCCACCCGAGGCTGTTGGGTAGAGTGTCCAAGTGAGGGCCGGCCAGGACCGGAGGACAGGGAGTCCAGACTGTAAGCCCTGCTCTGGGTCACTGGAGCTCCGCCGCTAAATACTCCAGAGAGTCCCATAGTGGTCAACACCACTTGGCCAGAGTCTATCCTCCAGGAGATGCGGCAACCAGGACCACGTACTGTCAACACGACCAGTTTGCATAGCTGGGTAGACATGATGGTCCGACCTTGGTATTCGATGAGAAATACCTAAAGAGTGCGTGAGAAACAAATGTGGATGAAAAAATGTAGACGGCTATTGGGACGTTACGTCGCGAAGTCCAAGCTATAGTAGTTGAATCCAAGTGGATACATAAACATGTACAGAAACACAATCTTTTGGGAACATAACATTACTATTTAGTCCACTAAAATAAAAGAAAGGGTTTGTATAGATTGTATGACGTAGATGCAATTTCTACTGACATTCTCGTGGCCGCATATACGTATTTGGATCTTTCGTGACATACGCATTTCGATAGATAATTTCCAACATTATGTTAACGACTAGCTTACCTGAAAACCAAAAGCTGTTATCCGATCTTTGTTGCACGATTATCTGCTATTGCGTTTTGGTTGCAGGGAAAACCACATGACATTGACGGAACAGCATCTTGACCCCGGCTTAATAACTTCGAGTTCTCGTGGTGATGGGTGGCTGGGCTCAGGTTGATTTCGTCATCCGCATGCGACGACCGAGGTCAAAGTGACGAACATCGGAGTAGACCAATCAGAAGTGACACACTAGTTAAGACAGCCCACATTTAGCATTCACGTGATTGAGTGGGAAACTGCGGTAGTAATTCGCTATACATGCATGCATGATAATGCACGTTTGGTTTAAAATAAATATTTCGAACTCAAACATTGTGCTTTCGTAAAATTATTTTGTCATATGGTTGATCTGTCACAGCCTGAGTAGGAGAGAAGAGCAGAGCAGCTTAAGGAGGAGAGAGGAGCAGGGGAGCAGCTGACAACTTGCCCGAATGCTGGAATCAAAGTCAATTGGAATATTTCCAAGACATACTCATTTCTTACAGTTCAAAATATTTTACCCCGGTCAACAAATAAAAACATCTGTTAGACCACAGAGCCCCCAGAGAGAGAGAGCAAGAGAGAGACTGCAGGGGTGGGCAGAGGGAAGTGATAATGGACAAAGATTAAGATTTTTTTCTGTGTAAATATTGGGGATTGCATTAACTGCTGATTTCCCATATGATGCCCCTGCAGCTACTAGGTAGTGCATTGGAACTGTTCTGCTATGCTCACAATTAGACTTTAGATTATGATATGTGGCCAGGTGAGGATGCTTAAACCAAAAATCAACCACACACATTCCACAGACCACACACCACAAAGGAAAAATAAAAATGGGTCAGATAAATGTATAACAGGAATATAGCAAGAAAAGGATCTCATTATAATGACAAAAGATCAAGTTACTGGATCTATTTAAAATGTCCCCACTATGGTTGCACTGGCTTACAAAAACCCACATGACCTAGACACAGCTCCGTTTCCCAACTTTTTGCAGATAAAGAATTGGTTGGATAATTCCACACAAAATTGTAAAATACAATGATGATCTGATTAACCCTGTCCCTAACTACCGTCCTCCTTAGGTTACACCTTCTTTTGACATTAAAGCGTACATATTGCGTGGAACCATAATGTGTTACCATTAATGCTGTTGTGATTGGTTGGAAATATGCAGGAAAATGCCATTATATTTCAATGTCACATTGTTTTTTTTAACAAGAAAAGACATAACCTTTGATCATTAGTTTTCATGAAAACAATCTATTATGTTGTAGAGTACAGCTGTAGCAATTACTACATTGGCATTAATGGTGCATTGGTGCATTGTTGCCACTACATGCTTTTCAGGCTCTCCGCCAAAGACAAAGTCAAAGACACGGGAAGGTGTTGAATAAACCAGTTTATTGCAGATTGTAGTTGTTTGTCGAGCAGACATAACAGGTGGCGCAATGCTAGCATACTAGCTCTCTCTCGTGTGTGTGTGTGTAGTGCTGGCTGGGTTAAGATTGGCCAATGCATCACAGGTGTACAGCCGCACCCCGCCCAGGCCAACTCTGGCCAGGTGAGGATGTTAAACCAAAAATCAACCACAGACCACACACCACAAAGGAAAAATAAAAATGGGTCAGATAAACGTATAACAGGAATATAGCAAGAAAAGGATCTCATTATAATGACAAGTTACTGGATCTATTTAAAATATTCACACTATGGTTGCACTGGCTTACAAAAACCCACATGACCTAGACACAGCTCCGTTTCCCAACTTTTTGCAGATAAAGAATTGGTTGGATAATTCCACACAAAATTGAAAAATACAAAGTAGGAATATACAAATGCACAAAGAGAGTCTGAGACAAAATATTCTTCACAGACAAGACCACCAATATTGGTAAATAATTAACCAGAATAATCACCAGATTCACTAAAATGATATTGAAGGCTCTTTTCTTCATATTGTTACCCCCTCTCCTCTCTGACTTTACCGGCCCTGGCTTCTTCAGGGACCAAAGAACTGACAAACAACAGAACACAATTATCAATGTCAAGGTAAAACCGATTAAATTATAGATCAAATGTGTCTTGTCTGTTGTCCACAAACTCAACAAACAGACAGTCACGATGAACCACATCAGACCACTGCAGGCTACCTTGAACTTCAGGGGCTTAAACCTGGAAAAGATCACATCATACAACACAGTATTTGATTGGTATTGGATTATACATAAAATGAGGCTAATTTAAGTGGAAACAGACAATGTTATGTGTTACCTGATGAAGATTAAAGGATGCACGACTGCTAAGTAGCGCTCAACACAGATGGAACACTGGAACAAGGGGTGGCCGATCCATATAAACACAGAAAGTGCCTTCAGCAGGGTTAAAACAAGAGGACCACTCCCAGCAGTGTCGAATAAGCAGTATGAATGTAAAGGAATGGCCATCATGAAAAAGCTGTCACAAAGTGCCAGATTCAGATAATAAAAATCAGATGCCAATGAATTTTTGGTCTTATGAGTGATGAGCCACATCACCAACAGGTTGGCCGGAAGGCCCACCACCATGTACGGAAACATGGTGATGCTCATTATAGCTTGTTGGAAAATTGTAGGCACTGGAAATAAAAAATGACAGTTTTCAAAGAGTGCATTTGTCGTTGAGTTGGAAAAAGTGTTGTTGTATTCTGGAAGCATGATCATCGTACCAAATGTTCCTGTTGTGATCTTGAAAAGGTTTCACAGCTGACGGTGTGGATCCTCCAGCACCTAACTGCTCAGAGAAACATTTTATCACTTGGTGTTCAAAATAAAAATTACTGAATTAATTTGAAATAAAAGGCTTATTCATCAATGAAAATGAATAGGCCTACAGATAATAATATATCAATAACAATAATAGTAGTAACAAAAATTCAATAGTTTTCACAAAAGATGCTGAACATCACTTAAAACACAAAATCTTTAAGTATTAATGTGCTAAAGTATTAACTTTAGTGTCCTATGTTTTTTTATCTCTCCTCTCCAGCTCACCTTGTCATCTGACTACAGGATCACAATTCTCCACTTCATGGCAAGGCTTGTTGTGATAGGCAAACAAATAGCATGCAAATATTTGAAACAGAGAACAGGAGCTCTACAAATAAATGAATAAATAAGTAAATAAATATTGACATTATATAAGGCATGTCCATAGTGTACTATCCTTCAAACACAACGGCCATTCATAATACGCCGCTATCAGGCAGGACTCAGGAGTTATATGTGAAGGACAACCATTCAATGACAAAAGTGTAAAGAGTAATACGTTACAATAATACATATGTCAGTGCATACATTTTAACACAAAGCTGGAGCATACAGAAAGTATGGAGTTACGATATTGGGTGCAGTGAGGCAGGCACTGCAGGAGTGGAGGCACTGGTTGGAAGGGGTGGAGCCGCATTTGTGGCCTCAGATCACAAGAATCTGGAATACGTCCATTCAGCTCAACGATCAATTCCCGCCAAGCCAGACGGCCTTGTTGTTATTGTTGTTGTTGTTGTTGCGTTGATCTTTCCCTCTGGTCAAGACCAAGAACCAAGAAGACAAAGGAGTCTCTAAGAACATCAAACCTGACCCATCAGTTCCAGCCAGAGAACGCTTCACCACAACCTGTCATCGGTGCAGGAACCTGGGAGACAAAGAGCCAGATAAAATGCTCTCATGCTGAGCACCCTGTCCCCAGTAACTGTCCCAATGATCATCTGTTTGTCCCTGCCAGTCTGCGCTCTCGGGTTCATATTCCAGTGGGGACACGCCTCCCACCTGGCTTGTCACCCCGGGGTAAGATGCATCTTGACACTGCTGAAACAACACCTCTGGTGGGCCTCTATGGAGGAAGACAACAAGGGATTAATCTCGGCCTGCAACATCTGTACCCAACACAGAACGAGTTTTGCAGCCTACTGGGGGCCACCGTAGGCCTGTCATCAGGATTCCACCCCCAATCCAATGGCCAGGCTGAGAGCACGAACCAGCAGATGGAGTAGGCTTTGCGTTGTATCGCCTCTCGCAACCCTGTCCCCTGGTCCCGGCAACTCATATGGATCGAATATGCCCATAACACTCTGCCCAGTTCAGCCACTGGCTTCTCCCCCTTCCAATGCTCCCAAGGTTACTAACCACCACTCTTCGCTGAACAAGAACATGAGGCCAGCATACATTCCGTTCAAGTGTTCATCTGGCAGTGTCAGCACACTTGGATTCAGGCCCGCTCCACGCTCCTGTGCTCCTTTGCTCGTTACCAACGGTCTGCTAACCGTCGACGTGTCCCTGTTTCTTTCCGCAGGCTATCAGGACTGTGAACTCTGACCTCACTAGGGTCCCCCCACTGTCCCGTCCCATACCCACACTCACACACACAGTACATGCACCCACAGTCTTATGACATAACATATGTTAGTTCTGGGGTATGTTGACATACTAGTGTGTCAACATACTTTCACTGAATATTCTGTATGTGCATGTGACAATTACAATTCTTGAATCTTGAGCCTGCATCTGCTCCTGCGTGTGGCAATTATCAGGTTGCAGACTCACTGTCCTGTGTCTTCCGGGTCCCTGTTGAGGCACCGATGTAGCAATGTCTCTGCCACAATGCCATGTCCGTGGCTTAGTTCAAGTTCCTGACAGGGGGAGAGAGAGACGGTAGTCGTGCTATGGTAGTCACGTGTTGTGATAACTAAACAAATCGCAGAGAACGTAAGTCTACTTATAAAACAGCATTTACGTGTATTTAAAGTGGTAATCTCGAAGATTTCCAATTTGTGCGCTTTGGCAACACCTATGGTGAAAATTGTAATTGCATCCAAACAGTGTCATGTATGTGATGGCGTCATTCCGCTGGCAGTTGTTTAATGGCCCAAGTTACTCTGGCAGAGACCAAACATTGTCACTTCTACTTATGCTCTCTTGAGGACAACCATGGGACCAATCACTGCCGGGTGATGGAAAGGCATCACTGACTGTGCACTGTTTTAAATTTTGCGTGGGAAAGGCGACTCGCCACCCAGTCTGTAATATCAAAAAATACTGCAAATGCAAAAAATACTGCAAATGACATTGCAAATGCAATGTCAGTGGACCATAGGCTCAGTCACCATCGAGTTAACTTGTTCGGCGATAGCGACTTTACAGACATTTACAGGAAAATCTACCACTTTTAAGGATTTCACAGGATAAATACTAATTTCTTGAGGGAGTTATGTTTTCTCTGACTTATTTACATAAACAGCAGCAAAAAGACCAAAACAAAACTGCTGAAACCATAAACTCTTGGGAATCATGGGAATACTTTGAAACTTTTTGCATGGGTGAAGTGATACGGTTGTTTAATTTATTGACCTGTTTTACAAAAGGCACATACAGGTTATACCCACGTACACAGTCAGGGAGTTACCACGTTAAGAGACACTCTGCGAGAACAGTTTAGCGGAAAATGTAGTTGATTATTGGATGCAGACTGGGGCAATTAGGCAGGCACGTTCAAGCACTAATGAGGGGAACATTTCCAATCCAACCATAAATTGATATTGTAGACGGCAAACAGGAGTCTACACTGAGTAAGGATCAGCACTGCCCCACATTTACCCCTTTAGCTGAATAATGAGAGCAAACTGTTTTTTTGCACAAGCTGCAGAGGGCAAAATACGGATCATTTTCATGTCATTTCTCCCTCTGCATGTGGCAGGAAAGGCCTTCATGGAATGTGCTCAATTGTCAGAAAGATGCATTCCATTTTCCACACACAAGTTAGCATGCCTAACTTATAATATAACACATGGTTGATAGTATGCAGACATGGAATTAGTTGAGCCATGTTCCAAATATTTTTTGCATTACTTTTCAGACCAAACTCATGACATCAGTTATTCTCAGGTGAATGGATGATACCATTATCATTCTGTCCATTTGGCAGAAGGTCAACGGCATGTTCAATCAACCGAGACAAGCTAATGGCCTCCACATGATTACGACAGGGGAGAAAACACTGGCATCTCCAGAGCCTGAACCAGTTTCTGAATCCAAACTAAATCCATCTTCTCATCCTTGTAGGCTAGCATCTGGCTCTTGACACTATTGGGTTTGGATAAATATGCGGTCCATTATCTGCAAAGTCATGTTTATTAACTGTTAGGGGTCAAACTTTATTGAACCGAGAACTCAATGCAGTGTTTGTGGAGGCGGTTGATCAGTGTGGTCTTGGCAAATGCTGCTCCTGGCGTATAGACTCCTCCCCTGGAACAGAGAGTGGGGTGAGAAAACACACACACTTGCACTTGCGCACACACACACACACACACTTACACACACACACTTACTGCTTTGGCAGAGCTTTGGGTTCATGGAGGATGGTGAGAGCCGCCTGCACCAAGGCGATGGGTGTAGCTACATACCCAGCCTCTACATTGGAGAGGCAGTGAAAAGTTAAAGGTTGGTCATGCCAATCAGCAAATAGAGTTCTCTACTCCACCTTTATTGTGGGGTGTGAAGCTTCATGTGAGTCTAGTTACCTGGCCCCTTGACCAAAGTACGAATCTTGCCATCAGGTTTTCCCTGGGAAGGGTCATTTCCCTCCGTGTAGCCCTCTCCATAGAAGTCAAACTGGAAGGATGAGTCCTTCATCTGATACACACAAGACACAATCAGACAAGCATACAAGATACAATCAGACAAGAGAACACTGTGTTCTCTACTGCTCGACAGAAGATTAGCAGGTAGTTCTGCCTTTGTGTGAAGTTGAAATATTTCAGGGCATCCACAGAACCCTTCTTCAGGCCTGTCGTAAACCACTCTGCTTACCTGACTTCTGGTGGGTCCCACCTTCGTGAATGCACCAAAGGAGAAGAACTCCGGGTACTGAAGAAGAAACGGTCCCAGAATCATTAAATGGTGGTTGAAGTCCAAGTCGAAGTCCAAGTGTTTTATTGTCACATGTACATCGCAACACAGGGCCACTCTGAACAGTGACAACTCTTGACATGGCAGACAAAAATGATGGTGTGGTTGAAAAGAAATAAGACATGCCGCTTTCCATTCCATGTACAGTGCATCTCACTACCTTTATGAGTAGGTTGCGTCCAAAGGTGAACTTGACCAGGAACAAGAACATCACGCCAGCGACCAGCAACTTGATGATGTTACCAACTCCACCTATACCTGCATATGCGCCATACTGGACCTAAGGACCCGGAAGGTAGTCAGGTTAATTCTCAGATGTAGAACACCAAAGAACACCAAACCCTGACTTTGGCTACATCACTATTCAAATAGACAAGGGTTGGATTGATGTTAATCTACATCAGAGACTGATGTAAATTAACATGACGACTCACGGGAGTCTCCTGATGCTGTTCGACCAGAAAGCGTTGCGTTCTCTTCACTACAGACGGGTCGCTCCCCATGAAGGGCATGGTATACTGCTGCAGCTCACTGCTGAAGAACAGGTTGCTCCTGCACAACACAGCAAGATGCATCAACACAGAGTCTATATCCAAGTCAAAATAGCGGTCAACATTAGCGCAAAAAACCCCAAAAAAACCCAATAAAAATAAATACAAATATAAAGAACCGTACAGAAATGGGAACAGATCAGTGAGGGTGATGGCGAGTGACATCTAAATTCCTTACCGCCGTTTGATCTTGGCTCCAACTACAGGAAGTGGCTTGTAATTGAACTTCCTCCGGAGGCTCTGGAGGTGGGCCCTGTCAGTGAATCCGTAGATGGCCGACTCCCACGTAGCGTTGTGAATGCTGGCGACCTGCTGGGGTCAAACGTCAAAATAGAAACACACCAAAAAACAACCAAAAAAAAATAATATATACATCTACTTATTTTACAAGAAACACGGATCGGATCTTTTACATTGTTCATTCTTTTCGGTTTTTACTTGCATTTACTTGCGTCATGCATCAGTTTATTCACTTGGGTTCAGACAATGTATTCAGATCCTAATGGCCCTTCAGACTGAAGCCCCTTTTCGTTGTGGGAAGGTTGAAAAGTGGGTAATATGGTTCTCATACCTTAAATCTCAGGAAGCTTTCCACTGCTGTCAGCGTTCCTGTAGATGCAGACACACAGGTTAGGATCTGATACACACCAGGCAACGATCCAAAAATGAAGACTGGTTGGTCGGTCAGTGCGTGTGTGCATTTCTACATGGCCAATATAGGGTCCTTGTTTGACTGAACAGTGTATATGGCCTGTGTGTGTGTGTATATATGGCCTGTGTGTGTGTGTATATATGGCCTGTGTGTGTGTGTGTGTGTGTGTGTGTGTGTGTGTGTGTGTGTGTGTGTGTGTGGGTGTGTGTGTGTGTGTGTGTGTGTGCGTGCATGTGCATGTGCGTGTTTATCTTGCTGCAGGGCATGAAGCTGCTCCAAATGTCCATCTGCCGAATCCTCAATCCACCTGAGCCCATTTACACATGCACGTCTATCCTTGTAGGCATGCATGTGCATCCACAACTTTGTGCTCTAGCACACATGCACACCCACACACACAAACACAAGAATGATTAGGAATGGAACATTACCAATCCGATAGCGATACCGTAATGTGAAGTAATCTGCCATTATATCATAATATCTTTAGCCCTAATA
>OMOU01076595.1:0-11128 GCA_900312585.1 Malacocephalus occidentalis | reverse complement strand
GGGGGGGGGGGGGCAACTGTGGCGCAAAAATAAAGAATTGCAATTATATCCGTGACATTGCCTCGCCATTAGCGGAACAAGAACGCCCCGATAGATTGCAAAACTCTGCGCCTGTTCCCTGGCTGACCGCGCCTCATTAACCAGGGAAGCAGAGCTGCATGAGGGAAGGGCTGACACATCCAGAAGCCTAGAATTACACACCACCACCACCACCACCACCACACACACACCACCTCAGAGTAAATCAAACACCAGTTTGCGGTGTGTGTGTGTGTGTGTGTGTGCGCGCGCGTCTGTGTGTGCGTAGGCGCTGGGTCTCGCGGGCCAAGAGAGTGTATCGGAGCAAAGGTCTCATTTAAAGCGTGAATGTATCTCATTAGTGTGTGTGCTGCTTTTTCTTCCCGGGAGAAGCACCTGGTCCACAGACACGTCACCACCGCCGCCGCCGCCGCTGCCGCTGCCTACGCCGGGGCGCCAACGACACGCGCCCTCCCGGCGACATGCATCGTTTACGGGGGGGGCTACGCTCAGCATGGGGGCAGGAAGAACCTGATGCAAGTGGTGCCAACACACACACACACACACACAGCCTCGCCTTGCATTGCCTTACTCAATCAACAGCCATTTGATGTTTGGATATTTGCCGGTGAAGTGGGAAAAACAATACGAACGGAGAAAGAAAAGAAAAGAGCCTGGGCCAAAAGGACAAGCTCATTATCAGACAGAGACGACCGGGCCAGAGTTTGGGGTCTCGGTGCCTCGACGGCTTCATCTCCCCGGCGAGCCCACGCCTCACTAAGTCAGTGTGGCAGACGCCGACTTCATCATTAGTCAAATGGAAATGGAGGCTGGCTTGGGGACATGACGGGGAAGGGTTCTTGTCAGGATGGAGGGCCAGCACCTTTCACTGCAGCCGTGCAGCCAGCCCACGTTTCATTACGGCTCATCGCACCAGCTCTATATTTGGAGTTCCTTGCCATTAAAAAAACGGAATTTGTACTCACTCTGTCACTTGCACTTGACAATGTTGACTGCTCCCAATCACTTCACTGACTTATATATGATTCTCACCACTCGGTTGTGCTTAGAGATGCATGCACACATATGCAGTGCGAGCACGCACTGCAAGCAATCATACACACACACACACACACACACAATGTACACACACACACACACACACACACAATGTATGTAGTAGATATGACCGGCAGCTCAAAGCAGAGGCAGTTAATGAGGTAAAGTATTGACTCTATCTGTCAGGTGTAGTTCTGCCTGCCTTGCAGGGAGTATGCTATAATTGCCTGGAAGCTAGCTGGGCATTAGCCTTGCTAATGATTCATGCTGGGAGAATATACCTACAGGACCTACAAGTACTATTCAAGCCTACATTGTAACATGTAAGAATGAATATAGCTTGAAGATTGTATTCATATATTTTATAAACTCGTATACTTTGTCGTGACATTGTGTCTGGATAGCACCATTTGTAACGGTCACGGTAACCTTACCAGCACATCTAAGATCACCTGTTCTTTGTTAAATCGCCCACACAGCTCATCGCAGATAATGTGGTTTGAACCAACTTGTTGAATTGTTGTTGTCTGAGGTAGTAACAGAGCTGGAATATAGCCGGACTGATGTCTGCTTAAAAGGGGTTAGCCAGAGTCCCAGGACAGGGGATGGCCTTTTCAAGACGTGTTCATGAAATCTCTTCAGGTCCTCCTCCTCCAATGTATTTCTGATCCGAACCCGTCGCTTGTGTGAGTCGGCCGTTGTAACATTACGCATCAACGTGTTACGTACGTCATAAATGTAGCCTGCTATACATGTACACGGCGAGAAGAGACACAGTTATACTAAAAGCACACACTAATGGCACACGATGGTGTTATTGGACAAAATACCGGACCTTCACAAACACTGTGGACACTGTGCCTCCATCTCCATACCATCGACCCCCCGCCATTCTAAAATGGCCGCAACAGGTGAATTGGTGATGGATTTTTACAGTTCATGCATCAACTGCCATTTGTTGTCATCAATCGCTCAAACCAAATGACCGGTGACTGTTTTTGCATCCATTCATCTGCAATTCATTCTGCAGTATATACAGTATATGAACAGCATTCATAGAGAATATTTCCATTGATAATTGTCATCAGCATGTATTTGAATAAGGAGGATTGTTAGTCTGCAAGAACATCCTCAACCCTAAGCCGTATCTCAAAATATCTCCCGAAATGTCTGACACACAAAGAATCGGACGCAAAATATAGAAAGCTATTGCAAACATGTGCACTCATCCATACTGACAAGCCAGTCAAGCAATGGCACTAAATTGTTCAGGTCATATAGCTGTACACCAAGAAGGCAGTGACACAGTTTTAGTGTTGGTCGAGTCTAATCTTTGGTGTTAAATTGCAGACGTTTCCAAATTTGATTATACAGTAATCAGTAAGCTAATTGTGAAAAAAAAAGTATATTTGATCGTGGAAAACCCCCCTACTGCAGCTGTGTGCCTCGTGAGTTCTCCCACTGCATCGAGGACAGAAATCACACGTCACTTTCATTGATTGAAAGTGAAATGTAGGTCAAACTGAAAATAGTAAATAATTCAACAACAACTGCGTGGTAATGATGGCAGAGAGTTCACAACCCAACTCG
This sequence comes from Malacocephalus occidentalis, assembly GCA_900312585.1. Lineage (NCBI taxonomy): Eukaryota > Metazoa > Chordata > Actinopteri > Gadiformes > Macrouridae > Malacocephalus > Malacocephalus occidentalis. The sequence continues at coordinate 8,461 of OMOU01076595.1, read as the reverse complement.
ACCCCGGTGAGAGTGAGTTGCACTCAGAGCAATCTAAAGAGAGAGAGAGAGAGAGAGAGAGAGAGAGAGAGAAAGAGAGAAAGAGAGAGAGAGAGGTAGTTCCTTGCATGGTTGACACTGTCGTTTGTGTATGAATGTATGTATGAATGGGTGAATGTGAAGCAATTTTGTGAAGCTCTTTGGATAAAAGTGCATGTTCAGACATATAGACATTGAAAAAGATTTTGAAAAAAAGTTTATGAGAGCAGAAATCTGCACTACAGCCTGTGCTACCAATGGCAGTATCACCACATGTGCTCCTAAAGTGTTATATTGTTATGCTGAAGGCCAATAAATTGCACTTCACAAAACCCCTGACACTGTCACGCACAGATGTTCTGAGAAATAGGAAAATCCAATCCACTGAAGAATGTGGACTTCATAATAGGGCTACCACTACTGACTATTTTAACATTTACCTTTGAAGAGATTTGACTAGATTACGACTGATGCTGATGCCGCTAGACGCAGTTGTTAGCTGTAAACAAAGACGCAGACAGGTGAAGGAAGATCATGCACACATGATCATGTGGTGTTTTATGGATTCCAAAAAATTTACAAGGATTGATGGCTGGCTTTGCGGCTGCAAAAATGATTTCATGTTCATGTTAACACGTGATAAACAGGTTATCATTTTTGTTAAATCATCTATAGCAACTACTCTGTGTTAGAGTCCTGCATCGGGTCGGGCACCCGCGGGTAATTTGTTAGAATTTTTTGTCCAGGTTCGGTGCTCGTAAACCAAAGAAGACGCAGGGTGGATCAGTGGTCTTGGATAAATATATAAAAAATAAATTCCTTTTTTTCAATTCAGTTTAATGTTTTAATCCTCTGACCTCTGAACCCGCATGAATCTGCTCCAGAGCGCAACCAAATTGGAAATGGCTGATGAGGCCGACGACTCGTCCTCAAGAGCGAAATCCAGTGTCTGGAATTCGAGGCTTTTGGTGCCGTCCACGATGAAAAAAAATCAAGCAGGCCGCTGAGTAAAGTGTTGGCTTATGGTAGTCAGCGCTTTATCGCTGAAAAAGATGTGCTGCCAAAGCCACAGGTATCAAACCAACGCTTTAAATGCAGTATATATTTACAGTATAAAGAGTATTGTCAAGTCGCCTAATATTAGTCATGGTTTTTTGGGAGACACGGCTGATTAATTGATATACATTACATTATTACTCTACATATATTCTCTACATTAGTCAATGGCATTGACAGCTTCATTTAGGGTACATTGAATTCCCTGGATTATTATCTTAATTTCAAAAGTATCACTTTAATCGTAGGCTACTTGATGAAGCCTCACCGAACGATTTAAACAACAGCTTGAAATGATTCCATCCAACGCACCTTGAGCCAAATACGCGGTGTATCAGTACAACTTTTAGTGATCATTATGAGACGACTTCACATATTAAGAGTCACGGTTGTTACAGGGCCCGTGGCTTCGGGCCGGGCTGCAGATCTGGTGCCGTCGGCCGAACGAGCGGCCGGTGGGTTCAGTATCGCATCGCGGGTGCCGGGGCGGGAGTGGGTCTTGAAAATCAGACCCGTGCAGGACTCTGCTCTGTGCGCCTTGCATGAATACATTTAATGGACTGCTGGCACCATTCAGAGTCACTGCTGCTAGCTAGTTCTTTTAGTACTGGCCTGATTTTTACCATATCGTTCAGCCCCAAATGATTTCCCTTTGTGCTCCCTCAGATTATGGCTATACCATAGAAAAACGATGGTGAAGTGGGCAGCGGGTTGTTAAAAATGGCCCACGGTGTTTAAGCCTATTCTACTGATGGTCCACTTTCCAGAATAGCACCGGAGGCTTTCTTTTTATGTGTGTGGCGGTAGAGCTGCCGTGAAACGCCAGACATTTTGAACAGCATATTGCCATTTTGAAACCCCGTACAACCTTGTTGGTGGCGGACTGCTGCAGACGCAAAGTTTTTAAACTCTGCGTTAACAGGAGCAGACGAATGACGAGCCTAAAGTGACATTATGCAGTGATGTCGCAACACACCGCATTAAACTAAATAGTGGTTTGAAAATGTGTCAACAACAAGAATGTCAACGTAGAATCACACACCAGCCCTGCTTCATACTTGACAAAGAAGACAAAGCCAGGCCCATTTTGTTGGCTATTTCTCCTCAACCACATTCAGAGGATGTTCCAGTAACCTCCTCAATTGGAACAAGTAATGAACAATTTGCAGCGTCATTAGCTACATAGCACCAAATAATGCATAGTGCTTAACACCCACAATGAGCTGGGAGAACACAGTTGCCACGGGTGAGTGCAGTCGAAGCTCATTTGTTTGTGAGGGAAGATGCAATATGCAATATATCCTCAGAAGCAGAGCGGTCTGGGTGCCTGTCATGACTTCTTTATTTTCTGTATGAAATGAAAACCATGTGACATTTGTGTTGACCTAGTTCTCCATGAGAATTGATATGTTCAGCGTTTTTCAAAATAGATATATATATATATGCTTTATTCTTGGGTGCAATATTATTCTCAAAATGCAGAGGAAGAAAATGCAGGCTTCCGACCTAATAAAACCATCGCCGCCATGAGGGAAGGGCTGGTGCTGGGCGGCCCATTGTCCCCACAATGGGCGCCAGGTTAGCAGAGTCTCCTGCCCAAATGCCACATGAAGTGGCTTCTTTTGGGGCTCCTCCACAAGGACCGTCAGATCGTGGCGTTGAAAACTCTGGTCTATTGTATAGTAACCAGAGCAGGTGTTACATAGCTAGCATGCTAGCGCTCTCAGGGTGTGTGTGCTGATGGCTGATTTAACCTGTGGGGCACTGATTAGCCAATGCACCACAGCCCCACCCTGGGCCAGGTGAGGCCAATTAAGCCACCCAGCAAACACACACGCACACGTGGTTATGGATTGTAAGTTGATTAGGATCATTATTCAATGTTCTTTTCCCGTAGTGGCGATCCGAGTAGATTATCCCAGAAACAACATAGGCTCCTCCCGAGCCTATAAACACACACACACACATAGTACACACACATGCACGCCACACACGCACACGTGCGCACACACACACACACACACACACACACACACACTCAGACTGACACTGAAAAACATCAAATGTTTGTCACTAGACTAGTCACGTTTTTTAATCTCCTGAGGGAAGACAGATAGCATGTGCGTTTGTCCTTGGCCATGGTAACAACAGTAAGGCCCATCAGTGGATTACAATAACCCTTTTGACTTAGGCAGCAGGTGAGATTAGTCGCCACAATCGTCTTCCTGTTGTACTACCTCTCCACACACACTCTCTATACACACTCACAGGGGTCTGTTACAATATACAAATTGGTGGATTACAGAATCACTAACTCAAGAAGGTTGTATTAACGCTGCTCCAGAGTGGAGCAAAGTTTTATTTTCTTTGATATTTGATTGGATTTGTACTAAACTATCACAATGGTGATACTACTAGTATTAATACTAATACTATAATAATAATAATATAGTAATACTAATACTGTACTACGTCTAGGCCTACTGTGGCCAGTAAATGTGAAGAACTGTTTGCTATATGCTGACCAATACAACGCCCAACTTTTCCAAAATCACTTTTTAGGTTATTGGTTGCAATGCCCTGGCAGGATTTCTCTTCTGCACATGGCCATATTTCATAATCGATGGAGATTAAGGAATACAGAGGTCAGAGGTCCACTCTGTGTGTCAGAGAGTATAACTGAACATCACATCAACACACATTTGAGTCCATCACTCACAATATACTCATTTGCTTTTCACTGTGGGAATAACTAGCATTCAATATTGTGAGTTATATCTCACAAGAACAGTCAAAGCAGATGGCTAGGGGGTTCGACTCACACAGCGAGCTACTGGGTTCGACTCACAGTGCAGCCTTCCTGCTGTTAGCTGACATGTATACCATGTCTTCCTGCAAAAGGATGCCTTCAAAATGACAAACAAATTGCCGCAATGTACTTGGGAAAGCATGAGTGCAGGCTGATGCACAGAGTATCTGCTCACTTCTCACACGCTATATATAGGCCTAACAACATCCACATGGGATGTGGTTATTACACGGGCTAAGCTAATTACCTATGGGTCTTCTCTTGTGAATGTGCCAGTCAGCTGGTGGTAACTTTGCTTCATAACTCCCTGTCTGTGCTGACAGACAGTCAGCACTAAACTTCACTCGCTGGGTGCATTTATAATAATAGAACAATTCCCTAAAATGCCTGGCTGTGTTTTTCAATGTAGGCCCACCTATTAGTGATTTAAAATTGCTCAGTTGTATCTAAATGATGTGTGTGGATTGCCTTTGAGTGCTTTAAGGTTCTTTCCAAGTCATTATTGAAATAGTAATGTCTGATATTTGACAAGAGGGGAAACATATGACTGCTGCTTAATATATGATGAGAGCAACTGTCTGTTTCGCTCAGAGCATCTCTTCCATCATCCTCTCTGGTTGGCCTCATAATTGACTGGGCAGATAAAACTATTACATAAAATTGTACACAGAAAAAAAATAAAGACGACGATGTTAAAGGTCTAAAGATTATATTCAACGTGACTTCATTATTAGCCAACTCAATAACTCATTCCTGCTGCTCTTTTTTGCTGCAAATACTGTCAATATTGTGGATGCTCGGGTCCCTCCAACTGGTCATATTTGTATGTCACATTTCACTGCATACGTGTGTGTGTGTGTGTGTGTGTGTGTGTGTGTGTGTGTGTGTGTGACAACGAAACTTCTTCAACATGACTCCTAATTAAAACACACTCCTAATTAAAACACACTACTAATTAAAACACATCAGAGGTGTATAGGGTTCGTGACTCAAGACCCCCCACATATTCCCAGAGGATGTATGCACCTCCTCTGTGCTGCGATGTTTATAAACAGTTTCAAACTAAAATACCAACAAAGTTGCCGTCAATCACGCTGGCCACCCACGCACACACCCAGCCACGCACCCACGTGTGCAGCCTACCTTGAAGAACCCACACCAGTGCCAGCAGCACGGCGCGGAACGTCCTTTTTATGTCCATGGCACAACATCCAGCAGCGGTGGAGGGCAGGAGGTGGAGGGCAGGCGGTGGAGGGCAGGCGGGCAAACTTGGAAGCAATTGGAAGCAGTTTTTTCTTTCTTTATTCGCCTTTTCGACGCACTACTGTAACTCCTTACTGAACGACAGGTGGTGAACTAAAACTAAAAGAAGGACGCTCCCGCTCCTCCGACTCCGAGTACAAGCATCCTGCCGGCCAACGGACGACATTTCACGGCAGCGGTGGCGGCGACGGCGGCGGCTCCCCCGACGAGGCTGTCTCCTTCTCGGAGGTCTTCATGGTTCTCCTGGAGGGACGCTACTCCCCTCCACCTCCACCTCCGCCACTTGCAGCACCTGCGCGCCCGCCTCGTGCTCAGCAACAGTACCCCTCCCCCTCCTCTCCTCCTCGCGCGCCTCGCGCAGCCACGCGACCGCTCAATCGCCCGCGCGTGCTCGCGAGCGCCCCCTCGCCTTAATGACGGCCAGCTGCACGGAGCGTGTTGTCGGCCATTTTTTTTGTGTCACCACACCTGGGTGCACCCTTACCACCAGGGTACACCTTTACCACCTAGGTGCACCCTCGCCACCTGGGTGCACCCTTACCGTGCGTTAATTGCAATTGCGTAGGCTAATGTACATGAGCTTTAATGACTATGTCCACTTAAAGTGGACATATCGTACCGCCAGGTGTGCATGTGATTAGGCATGCAGTGATGTCACAAGTGGGAATGTCCACCTGGATGTATGCTGACTAGATCCGTTGACCTGTCAGTACAGTCCGTTGATTGTCATATTGCTATTGCATGTGCATGCTACAATATGCAATAGGCTAGCCATATGCAGTCACATCTATATATATATATAGAATGCCATATTAAGAGCAAATGAAGACATAGACTCAAATATACATTGTACTTGATAACAACATATACGGTAAACCAGATTAAGAGGAATAGCTTAATGCTGCATGCCTAACACCAATTAGGCCCATACTAACATTATCAATGATCACAGCTTTTATATGTATATTATGTATTTCAATAACCTAAAAGTAGAGTGAAATGATACAGCGGCCATTCCCAGTGTGTCGAAGTACAGCAACGCAGGTCTGTAATGTAAGTTCCTCATCCTGCTTGCCCTCATAAATGGGTTGTCAGGTGAAATATTCATGGCGTCCATAGCCCTGTATTGTTTTAATAATGGGACCTTACCGCATTTGGTGGGTTTTCTACTCCTGCTGCAAGGTCTGTTAACCTTGATTTCCACAGGAGCATTGGTTTGTGTGTGTGTGTGTGTGTGTGTGTCACTCATTCAATATTCCCAGCAAAGCAAGACTGGAGTATTGTTAAGTTATTAATGGGGTTGTTATAATCAACCATCTCAAATTGAAAACTGTTAAATTATGGGTGAGGGTTATTTGCCTGTATCAAAACTCGATGCGAATATAGCTGCCTTTGTGTGACCTATACAGTGGGTTACCCAACAGACATTGTTCATTCTATATTAAAAGTCAAAGACCAGGCCTTATATATATATATATATATATATATATATATATATTCTCTGCATCATTCCAGCATCGTCCATCTTCACCCATGTCAAAGTACATCCATTACTACCACAAGCACATACCAGGCTACTACTCTCTGTAAATTATTGATTGTGCATCAACCTGGTTGTAGCAGTCAGTCAGTTTCTAGCGTAGCATTTCAACCTCTATGACAACCTTTTTATATTTCTACGGCCTCCACCATAGGCCAAGAAATGTCTAAGGCAGACGCACGTCAAACTCGTAGGCTAATTTGGAACGTGTCTCATATCTGGAGGTGTCGATTCCAGACTCCTCTTCCTCTGTACATCATGACTTGAGGACTTGAATTCCCGACTCCAAGTCTTTCCTGAATAAGCTTTTTGTGCAACTGCTCTTATCTCATTGGAAGGACATTAACCATAATCTGTGGCCTTGACTGGGCACAGCCTGATAGCATTCCTTTCCAAATCCTATTTCACCCTCTGTGCTTTGTTCCAGAGTCTCCTAACCTTTAAAAAGGCTCTCGTGTGGATTTCCCAGTGAGTGAATCCAGTGTAGGGAGCGCCAGTCGTTCTCAGGGTGGCATAGATTAAAGAGCATCCGTTTTCTGTTGGAGTTTCCATTGATTGGTTTGTGCCATCTAGTGGTCACTATTATTACTACTACTACTACAACAACTACTACTACCTGCTGCTACTACTACTAGTAGTAGTAGTAGGAGTACTACAAGGCTACTATTAAGTAGCGCTGCAAGGATACTTTTTGTAACAGGTTACTACGACTGTTACGTCTCAATTTGTGACCATCTACACTTCAATATATCATACCATACTTCTATTACTATGAATGATGTGGAATTTCTAATGAAAAAAAAATCGGACTTTTCAATTATCCACAAATTAATAAGGCTATAATTTAATCTTGTAGGCTAGACATGCAGGAAGTTCAAATGTAATTAGACTTATTGTGTGTATTTCGCCACGATGCAATCGTTTGTGATGGAGCGGCGTTGCTGAAATTAATTAAATAATAAATAATCACTACAATGTTTAATGATGTGCCAAATGAGTGTTGTTGTTTTTGTAGATTTTTGTAAATCACTTTCACGTGTCATTTTTATTTCGAAAAAACGAAGCTAAACACAAAATTGCAGTTGCCAACGCAGTACGTCCCAGTATGGTGCCGTTAGTCTCCTTCGCCTCTACTGGACCGGAACTCACCTCAGTGTCTGGCAGCAAAAACGGAAACATGCAAGTAACGCACAAAAAGACCTGCAGGGGGCACTCTAAGCATCTCTATTTTGGCATCGAGCGACCCCTCTCTTTCATCCCGCCCTGCCCTTCTGTTGCTTTTGGAGGGCTTTCCACTGGTGATTAGAGTCATCAGTGTTAATTACCTCTTCCTATCTTCCTTGAGCCCCTGCTGATATTGGATTCATATTAGGATATGCATGATGCTGGTATGCTATCCAGATGCTCTTCAGAGCAGAAGAAGAAAAGAAAAGAAAGAAAGAAAAAAATACCCTCAGAGAGATACTGCCGCCATTAATTTTACAGAACAAGCATGCACACACATACACACACACACACACACACACACAGAGAGAGAGCTTCATCGGATGAGCGACTGTTGCATCAGCATTAGGAGCTGACAGAAATAAAAACAAAAGAGTAAGCGAGCATCATTCCCACAGGAGGGCGATGGCGACGCTGTAAGGAGCGATTATTCACGCCGATGATGTAACACACCGACCGAGTCCAAAGGAGCTGTGAAACATAAGTGCCAATTACATGAGTGATCTCACTTCATCAGCATCTGACTGCAGACAGTCAGACTGAGCTGAGCG
>OMOU01076578.1:0-11568 GCA_900312585.1 Malacocephalus occidentalis | reverse complement strand
CTGTTAATTCACTGTCACTTTGCATAGCGGGAGTCTGTAAAACACCTCCCGTTAAACAGCGGACCAAATCACCCAACACACATAATTCACATGCAGGCACACACACACACACACACACACACACACACACAGACGCTAAACCCCAAAGACACATAGGCTACTCCTCCCATTTAACACCAGACTTAATCACCTAAACACACACACACACACACTCTGCCAAAGAATCCAAAGACACACACTCATTTATTTAAACATCACACCCACGCTCACACACCTCTCATTAAGCACAGGACAAAATTAGCTAAACAGTAACACACACACACAAAGCAGGCCCACACACAAACACACACACACACACACACGAGTAACCCAGAGACACACACTCCTCCGACATTTATCTCGTTAAACAATTGCAAAGCCAGTCAAACACAAATTTCTAACCAAAGACACACACACACACACACAAATGAAATGCATCCACCAAATCTCTCAAAAGCTAAGTCAACCGTGACGCATGAAATCATCCACATGTGCTTACTAATGCACCGATAGTCATTAACCACACACACACGCGCGCGCACACACACAGTTACATATGCACGCATGCACATGCAAGCACGCACACACACACACACTGTCACAGGCATGCACACACGTACACACACACAGTGCATAAACCAGAGTTAATGATTTGCATATTTATTTGCCGCTGGCGCAGGTTACACCTGTCGACTATCAGCTGCCAATAAAAATCCATCAATTTCCGAGGCTGAGACTCATCATCAGGCATCATTCGCCCAATGCTGGCCCACCTCGCCCTCCCCTGGTGCCAACACAGAGCCAAACTATAGATTACATTTCCCTAAATGCCCAAATAGCCTTTTGAGGAACGCTGTGCTCTGGACGGTTTCCTGGCACCCTCTAAAGGTCAAGTGTGGTAGTGCAGCAGCAGCGTATGGGGACCGTGGTTGTCGCAAAAAAATATTTACAAATGAGTGTGTATTAAGGGGTTGTGTAACCGCAGCTCAACGCCTGTGTGTGCGTCAGCAGATTTGTGAACGTGTAATAGAATATTACAGCTAGTCGAAGCCACTAGCTGTCCACGGACTCACAGCAGGCGAGGATTTGGGGGGGCCCGGGTTTTCAACCACTGCCATATCGTAATTATAGTCAATGGAAATATGATAACGAGCTACTGACGACGTAAGCAGCTGTGAGCGAGTGGGGAAGCGTTGGATCCATCTGCACACACACGCACGCATGCACACAGTAAAAGGCAGATGGTCGGTTTTGATTTCAACACAGGTTTTACTAATTATTATTGTTATTACTATTCTATTCTCAGACCGCTCTTCATTTGCCTTTGTGTGTTGTGCCGTGATTCCCTTGACCCCACCATGAGTGAACACACGGGGTCGGCGTCTGACAGAGGGAGGACACGTGTAGGCGGGTGCGGCCGTGACTCGCTGCAGAAGGAAGAGGCGCGCCCCGGATGTACGTCAAGTGACCTCCACACACCCCCACACACACACACACACGTTGACGATGGTAGGGGTGATGTCGGCGGGGTGGAGGGTACGGACACTCCTTCATTTGACACTGAGCGACACACACACACACAAAGATACACATTAATACACAGGCAAAAAGGACGCACACAGCGTGCGCACAATCACACACACAAAGAGAAGAACACACACACACACACACACAGTTCATTGACAAGAATCAAACGGGGATGAGTGGCTGCCGGAGAAACGAGAAGGGGAAAATAATTTCAATCCATTGTCCTTGTCTTTTGTTAATAATGAACTCCTTGATTTATGATGAAGGGCAAGGCTTCAAACAAACCTTTTCTCAATGATAAATGAGGGTAGGCGAGAGAGAGAGAGAGAGAGCAACATACAATATCTTGGAATGTGTGACCACTATTGAGTGTGTGAATATCATGATATTATTGCATATCTCAATGTAGTCATCTTTATAGCTTTCTAGGACTTTGATGACGTTTCTGTGCTCATTTTGTCTCTCTGTTCACTGACCGTGACGATAGCATCTTGAGGTTAATTGAAGATGAGGACTCCAATACCGATCCAGAGCAGGGCACTCTCTGATGCATCGTTTCTAGAGGCAGTCAAGCCTTTTAGGTGGAAGTGAGCTCACAGCCATGTGTAATGTGTCATTATTGCTGCCCGAGATGGATATTTAGCTAATATCTATCATGCCATGACAATCTTTATTTGCCAAATATAATATTCATACATAATGATAGAACGTTATTCATGTGATATCACTTTAATCACACGCAGCCTTTAGCCTTATCGAGCAAGGTTCTCAAACTCACAGCCCGGGGGCCAGAATCGCCTCTCGGACCCAATGAATCCAGCCCGTAACACGAATCAAATCAAGTAGATTAATTCCTCCCTTTTGGTGATTTATACTTGTTAGAAAATGATCCTTGTTTTCTAGTTTCCTCATAACAATTTCAACAATTGTAACGACAAATTGTCATTCGAACAATACAAACGTTTATTGAAAACAAGTTTGTAGCATGATCTTCAACGGGTTTACATTTCTTTGTCATGTTTGACTGTTGAAGCAACTCCGCACTTGCTCTACTTTAAACTATGTTCTGCAGCAACCTAACGTTATTGTATTTTTTGTATTGTTCTCAGCCTCACCAGGGAGTCTCTGGATAAAAGCGTCTGCTAAATTGCTAAATGTAAAATGGGGTGAGAATATTGAGGAATATGATTAAATCCTTCAGGCTCAGGAGAAGTTAAGAGCCTTAATGAAGGGGAGTGGAAACATGTTATAGTGGATGACGTGAAGTTCTTAGATCTTAGAAAACAAAGTTATAGTGTAGCATATTTTAGTGTATGGTAAAGGTAATATACAGTATGTCCATTCATTTCTGTCATGTAGTCTTAGCTTTTAAGTGCAGGTCAAAGATGACCTTTGAAACAGGAAGTACTAATTCCTGTAACTAATCCCCCACCAGATGGTTTGGAGGTGGTTTGGATTTGGAGGAAGCAGAAATTGACAACTTTTTTTAACTCTGGTTTGAAGGTTAAATCTGAATCGAGTAGAACTCCTACATTTCTGACAAAGGGCTTTATATTTTCAGACCAAGGACCAAGGCCACTCTGAATGAGACTGTTTTGGGGACCTGAACATTATGATTTCTGATTTTGAGCTATTTAGTTGAAGGAAGTTGACATCGCTGAGACAGTCTACAACAGGGGAAGGACTATCCGTGTGTAGTCTGTGTAGAAATGAGAAGAGACAGTACTAACAGAATCAGTCCCTCTACCCCATTGTGCAGATCTTGTGATCAAGACAATAACTGATGTTGGATAGTCGTAAGAGTTTTTGTATGCCAAGAAAGTAGTTGTATTAGGGTATTCAAAGAGTATCTCGGCACTTTGATAAAATGCATAGGCTTGGAAACTTTTGACTTAGTATGTTTTTTAAAATAACCAATATAACTAACAATATAACTCACTATATATATAATATAACTAATCTGAGGTATCAAACTGTCAGGGAACACACACACACACACACATACATTATTATTATTATTATTGTTATTCCAAAATATATATTGTTACAACCCGAACTGGGTATCAGGGAACAAAAAACTATTACAATGACATTGTCAACTGAAACTGCTGAAACATAATGTGTTTATTGCCCGTGAAACTACAGAACAGTTAGGGGTTTGGTTCGGGGCCCAGGGTCAAAATAATAACCACAAAAGTCCCTCCGTCTTTCAACCAAAATTCAACCTGACAAAATGTACTCATCGCCAGATCCACAACCGTCGCAGGCGTGGGCCGTAACACCGATGACACTAGAAAGCCCACGTCTCGGGACTGGTGGAAGAGATTAGCCAGGCCACTGTCGCCCTCTAGCGGATTAAAAGAGAAGAATCAAAATGTACAGCTGTTGAATTGTACGCCTTTTTATTGCACGCCATTCTGCGTGGAAGAGTGGAAGTGGAAGAGACCATTGAAGAACTATGACTACGCACAAGTTTAATGGCCGCCTCTTTACTGGCAAAGTTGCGCGCATACACACACACACATCATCATCATCTTTTGTCTACGTACGACCTTGTGACCTTTTGACACAGATGTATGCTCACATGTACAACTTGTACTTGTATACACACATACACCCATCATACAAACCGCATTGCCCAAAAGGGGCCACCAAACTGAGCACATGTCAGTCACATTTCCGCTCAGCGGAAATTGACAAAAGAGGAAGGATTTTTTTTTTTTTTTTTTTTTTTACAGAACTGACACCGGAGGCCCTTGCTTAACAGGAGTTACTCCAACACAGGAGCCAAGGCGAGTGAGTGAGTCAACACGCTGCTGTTGCCCGCACTGACCTTCGGGGGAGTAAAGACAAGTCAAGGGGCCGCCGTTCACCAGGAGAACAAGCCTCGGGCAGAAGAGCCGGACGGTAAATATCGTTGTTTTGTTTGAGAGAAAGAGACAGAGCGTACGAGGTCTGTGACACGAGGAGCCAGTGATTGTATGTCTAGATATATCGTATACTGCCATGCTATCGCTGCCTTCTCTCTTCTCACAAGGGGCGTCGGTCGGGTGTTTCACCGCCTTGGTCATTTGGTTTGCATTCACCCATTTATGCACACATTCATACACGGACGGTGGGGGGTCAACCATGCAAGACAAGAGCCGGCTCAGAGGGACCTGTTAGGGTGTCTTGCTCTCAGGGGCGCCTCAATACTTAGGGAGGTGGAGATCAAACCTGCCAAACCTTCCAGGTCGTACTGTAGAGAGACACGAAAGTCAAGTGATGTGTTTGTGTGTGTGTGTGTGTGTTTGGGGGGTTCCCACAAACACCCATGCACACACATGCACACACATGCACACACACGCATCAGGGCTGTAGTCCTCGTCAAGTCAAGTCCATTTTCTTTGCATAGCCCTTAATCACAGTTACAGTCTCAAAGGGCTTCAAAGGCCATATTTATGGGCCAAGTGATTATGACGCCCCACTAGCCCTAGCCCCCTTAAGGGCAAGAAACGACTCCTTTAATTAACAAGGAAGAAATCTCGACAACGCAGAGTGGGGGGGGAATCCCTCCTCCTTCCAGGGACGGTCTGGAGTGCAACGGGTGTCAAACGGGCATAAAAAAGGGGGGAGCAAAGCGTAACCGTTAGAAACGGTAATGGAATATTAATATTGTGATGGGGTGCTGGCTGGATAGCAAGCTGGGTAGCCGTCAGGTGCGGTGGCCAGGTATCCAGTCAAGATCACAGCAACACCCTAGAAATTGGAGACATGATGGGTTAGGGTTAGGGTTAGTTATTCACTTTTGGAATTGATAGAAGGCCAACCCCTGGGGGGGCCGAGAAGGACAATAGGGAACAATGAGGTCCTTCGGGCACGATGATGTGGACCCACGCAGGGTCTGGTAGGTAAGAAGTAGCACCTTAAGATCTGATCTGGCGTCAACCTTCCGAGTTCTCGTTAGAAGTCTAGCAGCTAGAACAGCTCGTCACACCAGAGAAAGGTGCATTCCAGTTACCCAGTCTGGCCGATACAAGACCAATTGTTGATGGTCTTGGTCTTGGAATTTGACTCGGTCTTGAAACGCTTTCGACAAATTGGTATGAGAGGACTTGTTCTGAGAAGAGAACAAAGCTGTTTGCTAAATGGAACTGGTTCTCAATTCAGACTATTTTTAGGGACTTGGTCTTGCATTGGAGTCAATTCACCATTGAACTCAACCGAGGTGGTTTCGACTACAACTCTGGGACACACATACACACACACATACACACACACACACACACACACACACACTGGTATTAAATGACAGGATCCATTGGATAAGCATTTTGCTACAGGCGTAAAAAGCGGAAGTATGTGTCCCTGGTGATAATTTAAAAATGGAAAATGTGTGTGTGTGTGTGCATGTGTTCCTGTCCGTGTGTCGGCCCGCACTAGTTGTTATTTGGCATTGCAGTCTTGTGTGGTTGCTGATTGAATTATTTAGAAGTAAGGACGCACTTTTTGTTTTGCACTTAAAGTGATGCACGATTGGATCAGAATTGGACATTCGTGTTTCATTTTTTCAAGTGGTTTTCTCAGTTTATTTGGATAAATAAAGCCACTTATTCGAGGCAAGCAACACCACTCCTACAGCAAGGCTAGCTGAGGACCAGGTCTCTAACCAGTTCCACCTCTATATTGACCCTCTCCTTGTACCAGTCTGCAGCCGCCCCCCCACCCCTGCTTCAGGCAATAGACCACCATTGTCCCCATACCAAACAAACCTTCCATCACCTGCCTGAATGACTATCGCACCGTAGCACTGACCCCCGTCATCCTGAAGTGCTTTGAGCGGCTCGTCAGAACCACATCTGCCCCACCCAGGAGGTGTCCTCTGTAGGTCCCTGGAGGTCAGGGACTTGGTAGCATGATGCCAGGTCAACAACCTCTCTCTCAAGGCAAGCGAACTCTGAGGAAGTGTCTGCAAAGTCATTTAAGGATGCACCATCGATAGTAGGCTTTTCAATCAGCAACGCCAATCTCATTGATCATAGATAACTTTACATTTAACCCTGTACGTTTATAATGGCCATTTTGTTTCATTTATTTATTTATTTTTACCATTATTATGTATATTGTGTTTGTGTATTGTATTATCTTATGTATATTGTGGCGCTCAATGTGTATATACTGTATATATATATGTAACAATGTCCTTGTACTGTCACAATGCCACTACCGTGGCTTTTCCTGGGTCCTAGAAGAACGGCGCAGATCCAGAGAATTGTCTGATGGAAACGCTGTTTTATTTACAATCGTAACGTTTGATCAGCATTCAACATTTGCATATTGTCGTCTGTGAGTCAGAGTCGGTTGGCGGGTGGAGTCCCTCCGGTCTCCTGTCGCCTCTGATGCCCAGCCTCTACTGCAGGAAGAGTGCACAGGTGTCATAATATAGCATTAATTGCACTCATTCACTACAGCTGCGTCACATTCCAGGCATTCCTGCCGCTCCGCTTTTGAACCACGTCTCCTGCCCTTCCTTGTATTACTTACCTGCGTGCCTTCCCATTTATCATTTATATTTCTCTACGATTCCCTGGGTGAAACTCCCAGGGTGGCGTTGTCGGTTTTCCTTTAAAATGATATAAGCTTCAATCTGATAATAATCTTTACAGAGCCCTCGTACCGCCACATTACGTTCTGCACGTCGGCGCGGTTGTTTTGTGCGGCTCAACTCTGCGAACTCCGCCGTTGGGGAAACGCAACGTAAAGTCGTTGTGTCGCGGCGTTTAGAGCGACGAGGTGCAAAATGACAGAGAACATAGTGTATGACATTTCTGCCCGGCCATTCATCTTGCAGAAAGTCTGTCACTGTGAAATGGCTTTTCCCCCGGCTCTGGTCAATTACTCCGTCATAGACGCAGACAGAGAGCGGAGGAGGAGTGAAGAGGGAGGAGAGGGAGAGGAAAGGGAGAGAGAGAGAGAGCGATGAGGAGTGATGGAGAGAGAGATGGAAAGTGGTGGAGAGAGAGAGAGTATAGAGGAGATAAAGGGGGGGGAGTGTGAGGGGGAGAGAAAGTTGAGAAATAAGAGTGCAAAAGAGGAGGGAGAGGAGGAAGAGGAGAGAGAGAGAGAGAGAGATGGAGAGAGAGAGAGATGTCTTGACGATTTGACACTGCTAGTTTTTGGCTGTGTTTGGTGTGTTCAAGTTGTATTTGTTGTTCCCTGAGACAAACTTCCCCTGTGCGTGTGTAGGAGGTAGGGAGGAGGGAGAGAAGAGATTTAGAGAGAGGACCCAGAGAGTAGGAAAAAAACAACAGCAAATATTTTAAGGAAGGAGGAGCCTCAGTAGGAGGGAGGTTTGGAATACACGCCAGTGACCAAGAGAGAGAAAACGTTGATGACTTGGAGACTAAATCATCACATTTATTTCAATATTTTTCAGCAGATAATGGGATGTGACCGGGACCGTGTGGGTATGTGAGTCGGAGGGAGAAGGGAGATTTTTTATATAAATGTATAAAATAATTTCCCTCTCACCAGCGGCTCGTTAACCATGCTGCGACCAGACCGTGCACAGCAACAACAAATCAACACAAAGAATCACTCGTGCACGGAACAAACAAAGTTGAGAGGGGAGAGAGAGAGAGACAAGAGAGACGTGAGCATGTCATTTCTATGTCTGCTGATAATGTGCATGTAAACACACACACACACACACACACTCACACGCACACACTGCCTCACAGCTACACAATGATTCACACACACACTACAAACAAACCAAAAAAAAAAGCTTTTGGGAATAACTGCAACTCTTTTGCATTTCTATTGATCTACGTGTACACACACACTCCTCACTCTTTCACCACTTACACAATGATGACACACACACACACACACACACACATAAAAGCACACATACACACACACAGAAAAAAAGTTGTGCTTCTCTGTAAGGAACTGCCAGGTTTCTGTGTGTGTGTGTGTGTGTGTGTGTGTGTGTGTGTGTGTGCGCGCGCACGCTCTATAGAGGGTATCAATAGAGGCGTGCTGACTCAGGAGTTTCTGCGGTGTGCATGGGGGGGTAAGACTGGACGCTTTTAAAACCATAGCCATGCATCCACCACTGAATGCCGATATTCTCGTTAAGGAGATTTGCGGCAATAACCGTGAATAACATCGCAAATAAGGGGAATCATGGCAAATATTTCAATACATTGATCGTTCTTTTGCAAATAAAGAAAAGTGAGTAAACAAAGATTAGCATTTAGACTAGGCATGCGCCCATTCAAAGCGGGCCGTTCCAACTAGCGGCCACTTCAGGGACTCCGGTGTTGGTGCGGACAGTTTTTTTTGAGAGCCACTCTCCCAAAAGACTCTGGGAGCCACTCAAGACTCAGCACTTCCTGGGGTCCTCGGGTGATACACCAGCCAAGTGCCTGTTCCGTGCCCGTTTGGAGCAGGGCCGATTGCCTGCAGCTTTCTCGAGAACCGCTCACCCCAACAACTTTCCACTGTACACTCAGCACTTCCTTGGGTCCTTGGAAAACCGCCCGCCAAGTGTGAACTTGATCGGATTAAACGCTTGTTGGGGAAATGTAATTACAGTCATACACATGCACACACGCACACACACAGACACGCACACACACAGATACGCACACACACACACACACACACACACAGTTGAGACAGTGTTGAATGTGTGACAAACCACCATACATTACAAGGCAAGAGGAGAATGGCGAACAAAACATTTGTTTCACTACAATTAATTCCGTGGAGCTCATTGGACAGCAAATACCTTCTCTTAAAAGTGTGTTGCTCGACCAGAACAAGCGAGGATGACTAAGGCCTAACACTGGATGATTCAACTGTGTTGCGTTGAAAATGACAATGGGGTTCAACTTTTAAGAACCCAAAGTTTGAAAGAGTTTGAAATCGATGGAAAAGTGGATAATGAGGTTTTTTTTTTTAACATTTTAAGCTTACAAAACATCACTTAAAAGTGACATTGGGTTATCACTCTTTATTTAGTGAAAAGTAGGATTTGGCAATAACGAGCAAATGTAGGTCATGGTTTCACTGCTTGGCAGAATTCAATGTGGCAGTATCTACCCAAACGAAGAGAAAGAGAGAAAGAAATATTACAAATGTAAAAAAATGATCGGGAATCAATTTTTGTTCACGAGTTTGTCCAATTGTGATACTGAGAACTAGTTTTTAGAGAGACACACACTCCAAGGAAGCACAAGTCTACCCTGTTGTCTCATAAACCTTTTCAGCTAAAATAACTACTATTTTCCCTCCTCAATACCCCCACAATGTGAAGTCGCATAAAGCTCTGGGAGTCAATACGTCCCTGGGCAGAATTGAAAACCCACATAGGAGTACCAAAGGAGTACTCTGGAGGAAATACCACAAGTGTACACATATTACACATTGAAATGTGCCCTTTTCACAACCCAGGTGTAGCTCATTACATTTATGATGGCTCTGTGTGGTTGAGGTCTGGCAGTGCACCAGTAGAGACACAACTAGTCCAGTAGGCATTGATACCATGCTGGTGCTGAGACAGACATCAATAAAACCCACCTAACATTGACATTGACAGGAACAGGAAGTTACTGTACCCTGCTTCTACAGGAACAGTAAGTTACTTTACCCTGCTACTACAGGGAACAGGAAGTTAATCTGCCCTCCTTCTACAGGAACAGGAAGTTACTTTACCCTTCTTAGTTGGGAACAGGAAGTCACTTCACCTCGCTTCTACGGGAACAGGAAGTCACACCATTCGGGGGCAGGAAAATGCATCAACTCCTACCCAAAAGATACTGGGTTCACAGTCCACAATGGCTGCTGTCTGACATGATGCTCATCCTTAAGAAAGAGATTCACGGTAAGCCACCTTGAAGTAAGAGTGTCTGCCAAATGACTCAATAGTAAATATTCAGCATGTATTGTCCGCTGAAGGTGGATTATCTCACTGCCAATACGAATGATACAGTCCTGCTTATCTTGCTAGCTCCCACTTATTTTTTCTTAGCCTGCCCCCATTTTGCACTCGGAGGCTTTTACCGTGTCAAGGCAAGCGTCAGACAACATAGCATAAAGCTAATTCAAGCCTTTTGTAAGACGCAATTTTTAGTGACATGGGCTAGCTAGCTCTCATCCCAAAATCTTACATGGTGGTGAATCACGTTTTGTTGTTTTGAGCATCCGTAAAATAAATAAATATGTACCGTATATCCATAAATATCTATGAACGGCAGAAGTTCATTTGGATATGATACACGGCATCGGTTAATATATATCTTCCCATGATGTTCCCGTGAACGTGCTTATCGTGTCTGTGCACGCTTTCATTAGGACTCGACATTCGAAAAACGCCTCTCGCCTCTTCTCCTCTCTGTCCTGGATCGCATGTTAAAAGGCATCCAATTTGACCACCAGGCGTGAGTGTGAGCCAAAGTTGTCTTGAGAGACGAGATGAGAACTGTCATTGTGAGAAGGTGACATCACAAGTGGGGGAGATGTTACCGTGATGTATGATGGATAGATAAGCCTACTAGTTGGTACAGTCCCACTGAGTATAGGCTTGATAGACTGATATAGTCTTACGTCATATCATCATACATCTGGGTGGACGTTTGTCTTATTATTATACTTTCCATTGATTTTGGATGTTTTGTATTCCTTTTAAGAAAGAGAGCATGCTTCCTGGCAGGAAGGGTGGAGTTCACACACGAGCCGAACCTCTGGGTTATGGTGATGATACACACCCAGATGGCCGAATTTCAAATTTGAGGGGAAGACATTGAGTTGTACCGTCTGCTCCAGGCAGCAGGTAGTTGATGTCTGGGTTTGATGTCTTCACATGGAAGCTTCCTTCAAGACAGCAGGCAGACAGAAACAGGCAGACAACAAAGAAACAAACAAACTAGGAACTGACAAACCATCACTTTGTACCTCCTCCTCCCCCCTCCCTCTCCCTCTCACGCCCTCTCTCTCTCTCTCTCCCCTATCCTC
>OMOU01076573.1:0-11129 GCA_900312585.1 Malacocephalus occidentalis | reverse complement strand
TTAGGCAATAATACACCACAGCAGGTGTGCAGCCTCACCCAGCCCCAGACTAATCAGCCTGATTGCTTAAACCAGCCACCAAACACACACATTTCCCACTCCTATATGACACTGATCTGGTTTTTACATCATTGTGGGAAGAACACAAATCACAAGCCGTTTCAATTCTCATTTGGACCACTTTCATATCTGATCCTAAATGAGATACAGGTCAGATTTTCTTCTAATTTGATGTGACCTGAACACTCTCGATAACGTGTCATACTCAAGGTCCGTGGGCCAAATTCGGCCCGGCACCTCATTTTGTGTGGCCCAGGAGAGCTTGCAAAGAATATAATTTTCTTACCATACTGGTATGACCATCTGGCCTAGAGGCGGGCCAGACCACTGATCTAGAGGCGGGCCAGACCACTGATCTAGAGGCGGGCCAGGCCACTGATCTAGAGGCGGGCCAGGCCACTGATCTAGGGGCGGGCCAGGCCACTGAATTAAAAGGTGGGCCAGGCCACTGAATTAGAGGCGGGCCAGGCCACTGAATTAGAGGCGGGCCACAGTTGCAAATCAAGTTTTGGATCCTCTGTGTGTCATTCAAGCAGCAGAATACTTACACAATGCACAATTCACACAATTTGGCATTCTTGTATTTTCTGTGAGCGACATTCATCAGGAATCACTCTGTGAATACAAACATGGATGGCGGATGGAGATGTGTCAGTGGGGGGACAGTGATGAAATATGTTCAAACGTGACAATCGCACCACCACTCCAGCTCCAGCTCCACCGCATTCACACACACACACCTCTGCACAGAAGTAGCAGCCATTGCGACACATGATTCGAAATATGTCCCTCTGTCTACTGATAAGCGTGTCAACTCAATGACTAAATCATAGTTGATGATTTCATTTGAGAAACTGGTAGTATGTGAATGACTGAGGACATTCTCTTGCGTGGTTAAACTTTAGTCTAGGGAGCGTATTTGTGGGAATATGTGGCCCTTTTTCCTGGGCGGCCCCCACATTGGGCGCCAATGTAGCATCGTTTTTGCCACAGTGCCACGGAAGTGGCTTTTGTTCAGGGCTCCTCCAGGGACACAGGCATGGTGTGGCGTTGTGATCCAGTTTATTGCAAGTTTGTAGATAACGTGACATTTTATGGAGCAGATGGCACAGGTGCTAGCTAGCATGTCGGCGCTCTCCCAAGTGTGTGTACTGGTGACTCACTTCACCTGTGGTGATTGGCCAATGCACCACAGGCTTGCAGCCCCAGCCCCCAGACTCCAACTGAACCAGGCGATTAAGCCAGCCAGCCACCAACCACACACACCACACATTCCCACAGCGTGGGACCATGTCCATTAGTTGTCAATAAAATCCCTACCCCAACACACATCGAGGAAGCACCTACTTTTTCGGTGGCGCTTACTGGTGGAACTCGTTTCATACCCCAGGAAGTGGCCTGCCTTGACCTCAAGGCTGCACTTGTGATGTAATCCCTGGAGTATTCAAAAGTACAATACAATACAAATAACACTAATTGGAGGATCAGAATATCCATAATGTTTACAGTATTTACAGCAAAAGGCCTGAGGTGGTAGAGGCGCTGCTTCTTCGCCGTCCTCACCAGAGTGTCAACGTGTCCAAGTCATTCAGTCATGCTGGAGAGGCTCTCTTGGGCACAGGAACAATAGTGGACCACTTGAAGCAGGCAGGGACCACGCACTCTGCCAGGAAGAGATTGAATATTGTGGTGAACACTAGAGCTAGCTGGTTAGCAGGTCTTCAGTACTCGTCCAGATATGCCATCTGGACCTGCAGCTTTCCTGGTGTTCACCGTCATCAGAGCCCTCCTCATGTCGTGCTCATCCCTAGCAACGGTTAAGCTAACGGTGTTGTTGCTAGCCTCAAACTGAGCCTAGAATGAGTTCAGATAATCTGCTAGGGATTCGTTGGCACTCACAGTTGAGGGGGAACTGCCCTGTTAGTCCGTGATAATCCGCAGCCCTTGCCACAGGCGACTGTCTCTGTACCTCCTCTTTGCGTCCCGTATTTGTCCTGTATTTGTCCATGTTGCCTGATACGAGGCCGGACTTGTAGGCAGCAGTACGGGCGTTCAGGGTGCCATGTTGGTGTCCACTTGTGGTGGGATGTAGACTGCTGTAATGATGACCGTACTTGACTCCCAGGTAAGGAGGAATGGACAGCAAGAGATCGTCCGATGCTCCAGGTTCGGCAAGCAGGAACGAGAAATAGTCTTCATTTGCTTAGGGTTGCACCACGTATTGGTCATGAAGCAAAGCCCGACTCGGTCGGGTAAATTATTTGCAGCCATGTTTCCATCAGACAAAAAACCCAGTTTCAGTCCCTTATGCCCTGTCTGCCCTGTGCTGCTCCGGAAAAGGCAGGGACACCTCAACATTCACCACCACTAGTCCGCTCGCATGTTTCTCATTGCAATGCTGCGCCTCACCTTGTTTATTTCATTTTGTATTTGTTTTAACCAAACACTGTTTCACCGGAGCTGGGGTCTCACTGAGGGGACCCCAACAAACGAGTTTAGCACCAGGTAAGTGTCGTTATATCTGTCTGTCTGCCTTCTGTCCGTGCGGCTGGTTGTAGTGGCCTCAGTGTACTTCATGCGACGAGCACATTCAGCTGACGGTAAAACCGAAGGTCCGTAGTGGGGAGCGCTTTAGCTTCAAGACCCCCTTCTCAGGTGGATGTACCCGCCTCCCACATACCCGCCACCCGCCATACGAGGGCACTAGATCATGGGAATTGTAAACAATAAACAGGATGAAGAACATCTGCTGTTTAAATGTGACGCACAGCTTATCGGATACAGGACAAATTGAGTGTTTTTGCCATTGAAACTCACAAATGATAAGATTTCTACCATTGCCGGCATTCAATCCTCCCCCCCTTCTTGATCACTGACGATCGATACAGAGACGCCACGTGACACGTGACACGTGTAGTATCCCGACACAAGTCGGGATACTATTAGCTCAGAAGCCTTGTCAGAAACTAACAAACATCATATACAAAGAATTCATGATGGACCCATCAAAAAACATTTAATGATTCATTCACAATCGAAACATTTTTTGATCCTGCACTTTTCTAGAAGCCCTCGTGAGTGTATTATCTAACAAATATAAAACTGCCACAGCGAGCAGCAAGCAACAAATAGCCAGTAGCACATAGCCCAAAATAGCACATGAGATAATTGTCCACTCGTAGCGAATGTGCCACAACCTCCCTCAATTTCAGCTGCGATCAAGGCACCGGCATTGGCTGCCAAACTGTTTGGCACGCGCGCACGTCGTTTCCATTGGCACATGAAGTACACTGAGGCCTTTAGTGTCTCAGTGCTGACATAGCTCGCTGTCACGTGCTTTGCTTCTGTAGCTTTAGTAAACCCGTCTTTTTCTTTTGTTGTAGCTGTATTGTATGCAAAAGAGGCTTTTGCTTTGAAATGCAAAGCCCTGGCAGGACTTCAACGCATGTTGCCTCTGACCCTGAGTCTTTCCTCTCCATTTCTCAGTAGTAACGAGTTGTGGGACGTCTGTCCTGTCTGCCCTTGACATTGAGAAGAATGCATCGATGCATGATGGTTTGCTCATTCACTTCTTACCACTGCTTCTGCAACAGTCCAACGCAAGACTTTTGATTTGAAAGACTCGTTTTGAAGTAATTGTTGTTGGTTTATGAGGAGGAGAGTAGCATGAATACACGCACTGCGATGCTATGCTATGCATGTGGGAGGGCTTTTTCTGCTTTTACTTTGAAAACCACCGTGGCTCCTCCCACATCTGCTTGGATTGAAAACAGGGATGAACTTAGGAGGCATTGCTGAAGGAGAGTGTTGGTGGGGAAATGGGGGGATGTTGTGAATTTAAAATCCTTTAATGTTCCGTGTTTAATTCAAGTTAAGCCCTTTGTTGCCACAAAAACACAATGATATTCACCCTTTATGGTTTGCCATTGCTGAGATGTAACATAACATTTTATACACGGAAACATCAACAAGCTATTTTACAATTGAATATTTTCTCTCATTATAGCATCATCTACCGTTATTATTATAATGACTACGTTCACATCCTAATTGTAACTGGAGGTGGGCTTATCGTAGTCTGTCGGGGTGAAGCTCCAGCGGAGCGTGACTCTGCTTGTCACAGCAGAGACGAGCAGCGTCTCATGTTCCTCCAGCCAGGGGGTCGGGGGGGGACGCAATGTTCTGGGCTCCCTAATCCCTTTACAATGTGTGACGAACGTCTTCGTCACGCCTTACGTCACGGGTCAAATACACCTATAGCGTATGATTTGATGACAGTGGTGGAAAGTACTGTACTTGAGTGCACGTTTGAGGTACTTGTACTGCACTTGAGTATTTCTATTTTCTGCTGCTTTGCACTTCTACTCCACTACATTGATCTGGCAGCTTTAGTTACCACTTTAGTTACTACAGTTTGACTGCAAAATATAGTCAATAAATACTTGATATTATTATAACGGTCAGGCTATATTGGTCCCCAGGGGGGAATTCCCAAGCTACCCAGCAGTATGTAAAGTAATATATGAAATATAATTGAATGCAAATGACTTTCATATTTACCAGCTGCAACATTAACTGTATTATGATTAATACTTTACAATGAAGCCATCTCTGTTCCTCAGAGACATTCCCACTGACACACATTCTCTCCCTGTCCCCCAGGATCCTGCAGAGCTACGTTTTGAGGGAGGAGTCAGGGGCTCTGTCCTCAGAGGCGTCGGACCACAACAAGGCGGCGCTGGGCCGGCGGGGGGGCATCATGGCCTCCCTCTACACCTCGCACCCTGCTGATGCCGGCCTGACCCTTGACCTCTCACTGGAGATCAACAGGAAGCTGCAGGCGGTTCTGGAGGACACACTGCTAAAGAACATCACACTGAAGGTAGAGATGCACACACACACACACACACACACACACACATACACCGAAGAAATACAACAAGTCACACAACTGTAGGGAACCGTGCAGAAACGGAAGATGGCTTTACTTTATTATCATTTTATTCAAGGCCCTTTTTTGCCGGCTCTAGCCTTTCAGTAAATCCGTTTAACTGATGGGAACCGGGCGTCCCCCCCCCACACACACACGCAGGATTAAAACAGCACAGACAAAATGTAAAAAAGACATCATCGTAAAAACAGACAACAATAGATTGATTTTAGCGAGACAAGAAATTACAACAATAACAATAACGGTTACAAAATGAAGTCAGTACATTAAATAAGATGAAATACACTCAAGTAAAACTAACTAAACACAAAGGATACAAATGGTATGAGAGCCAATGAATGTGATGTAACAACAAGGGCGAGAGATGTGGTGGAGCCCTGAGGAAAAGCCAGGCTAAAAAGATACGTCTTAAGCTAGAATACCTGTAGTGCACTTAAGCACTAAATTATTAAGCTTCACTTCTTAGCTTCTTCTTGTGGTGACGTTCTGCATTGCTTTTACGAGACAGATCACTTGGGGGTCACTTGGGGCTCATTAGCTCATCTATGCTGTGATGATTAGAATATCACAGCATTGGAGAGCAGTGATCCCCTTCCTGTCTCCACATCCTATGTTGTAGGGATGGCCAAGGTGTAACCGTGTGTTTCACAGCCTCTGTGTTCTGGCGCATTCACAGGAGAACCTGCAGACGTTGGGGGCGGAGATCGAGCGCCTGATTAAAGAGCGGAGAGACTCGGAATCCGCCGTCCGGCAGAAGTGACATCATCGCGTTACAGGAAGGAGAAAATGAAGAACCACCAGAAACTTAACTCAAGGGTTTCAAAATTTGAATGAATTTTTTTTTGTTTTTGTTTTTGCTTTTTAGCGTAGAACTCTGGAATCCGCCAGGAGCGACTTTGAATGTTGGCGCCCATTTGTCCAATGGGATGTTTTGATCTACTTGAACTGTCACTCGTCCATCCACGTAGCTCCGCCCGTTCCTCCTCCTTCCTAGCCAATCATATTGATTTCAGCTGGTCCCAGTGTGTTTAACCCTTCTACCGCGCAGGGCTAGGTAAGGCTAGCTCTTCTAGCGCAACTCTCCAACTGACTTGAAGGGCATTGAGTGGCCATCACGACATTACCGCTTCCAGGCCATCCGAGAAATGGTCAACTCCTCCAACAAGACCTTCCCATAAAAAACAAGTGTCAATGTACTTTTAAAAGCTGCGTTTTCATCCAAGCATAAATTCCATTGACGGAACGAACATCGTCTGAACTCTGGGAAGTGAATGTTTGCCGAAGATGATGTCATCATTTGGCCATAATATTATTGTTATTATTATTATTTATTCCTCTCCTGCTGCCAAACAACGCCGCAAGTATTTCTGCACCTCTGCGTCTAATTGTCTTGGACTGAATCTAAAATACTTTCAAGCTGAAATTTTTAAAAATGACAGCGTACATATGGACTTCAACTCCCAGATGCCCCGTGGGGACTCCATTCACACCATCGAAGCGTTCCCTCCCCCCGTCCCCATCGGTCACTCTGGTGACGCTTGGGTGGGAAACAAATGTGATGTTTGTGCCCTGAGTCTTAAAGGCTGTCAGTTTGACGCCGCTGGCAGAAATAAGTCACATGGGGAGTCGTCCCACACTGTGTGTGTGTGTGTGTTCTCCAAGCAGCCAATAGCACTGTGCTGTCAGTGTCTCTTACTTTCCAATTCCTTTCCATGGCAGACATGAATATTAATCTGAATGTAGTTCTGGTATTCAGTCGGTCCATTTTGAATGTTATTTAATTTATTTGCTTTTTACTTTTATTTTAAGTTGGGTTGGAATATTTTTTAGGTATTTACATTTTGTCATATATGAATCATGTATGATTATTTAGGGGGGGTGGGAGCTATATCTGTTCATTGAGATTTTTTTTATTCTTATATTTCAACAAGCCTTTATGGAAAATGGCATTGTCCAAATGAATTATCATCTGCATACAATATTATCTAATCGTTATACTTTGCATTTTCAACTAGGGACAACATTTAGCAACCTTTATTTAAAAGCCATTAGCATTTTTTATTAGCTTTACTTAAAAATCCATAGACACGGCTAGCTGCTAACTTTGTCGATACTATTTTGCTCCCCAGACTGCCTTCCAAG
The DNA here is from genome assembly GCA_900312585.1 of Malacocephalus occidentalis. Lineage (NCBI taxonomy): Eukaryota > Metazoa > Chordata > Actinopteri > Gadiformes > Macrouridae > Malacocephalus > Malacocephalus occidentalis. The sequence goes on along the minus strand of OMOU01076573.1, from coordinate 3,976 downwards.
AGTCTGTAGCTAAAAATGCCCCACAAGCCCACATGCACTCCATGACAGACACATCCTCCTGCCGTTGGCTTCGTGGGTTTCGTGTTGGACAGTGAGAGGGTAAGAGAGCCGTGTTTGTCTTGACTCGGTAGCTGCTGGGGACGACCAATGAAAAGGGAGCCGGCGGGAATGTTACCAGGGAAAAAGTGCAATGCCTTGATGCTTTCATCGGTTGTCCTTTTTCTTGTAAATGAATCGATAATTAATTTATTTCAGTCCATGCGGCGTAGGTGCATGTTGGCAGTGTGGTGGCGAGCATATATCGCCAGCTAGCCTGGACCGGACTGTTAGCATCAGGTGTCTGTGTTACAGTGTTGTGTGAGTGATGAACGGTAGTGTGGAAGCTAGCCTGGATGGGTCCATGAGCAAGTTGGAGCCCGCCAGCGCCCCAGTCCCCCAAAGTCGCAGTGGTGCTTCTGACTGCGTAAACAACATTTACGCCTCGTAGTGAGACAAACCAACTTATGCACGGGACGGGCTGCTCTGTTCCTTGTTCTCATTCTGCGGGGTCAAACTATGTTGGAGTCTGAAACTCGGACGTTTCCGATGCCTTGAAAACCAAGCCATGCTGCAGCGCTGTGAAGGATGAACACAAGGAGGAATGGGGTAAAAGAAAAGAAAATGAAATGTACAAAAAATGTTTAAAGTATGTGTGGTTGTGAAATCTGTGACATTAAAGAGCCACCAAGCACTGAAATGTAAACTGCTGGAATGGTGCCCCCTCTGGTGAAACTCAGATCATTGCAATATTATATTATGCCATATATGCCAATTTAATCAGAAATAGCCAGTGCAGAAGCCAGTGTTTGACCAGAGGAGGTGTCATTCTCAGTGTTGCTTTCATTATTTAAAAGTGAATTTCAGTGTTTATTTGCTCTTTAATGGTCAGTGTATGTCTCCTCTTGCTGTGTCATGATTCAGTTCGGTATTGTGAGATATTCAAACTGTGATTAACAATATACTTGTGTGTATATAATCTGTAAAGTTATCCATCATTTTTAGAAATACTGATTCTGGATTCAATTTGTATATGTGGTGTTTCCAGGGAATTAAAACAAAGTCTCTTAAGTTGTTTTCATCATGTTTCATTTAAGACCTCAAAACACACACAGACACACACCTAGGAAATATTAAGAATTTCAATTTACTCTGACCGTTATGTTCATCAGCCAAGTTTCGCCTTGGGAATAAATAATATATTTATTATTTTTAAATGGTACATTTCAGCATTTATTCAGTAAGAAACAAAACGACTGAGATGTAGCATGCCGATCCCATTGCTGGTTCATAGCGAACGTTTATTTAGGATTCAAGTTCATGATTGAGTTTGAGTGCCTTCTACCTCTTGCGTTTCTTAGGCCATCTTGGCCACAGTCGTCTAGGCTGTGTCCGCAGGCTCACCATCGCTGCCCTTTTCTCCCACACCGATCTCACGTATCGGAGAGAGGGAGCGAGGGAGATGGGTGACACTCTTCCACAATCCCCCCCCGGCTCTCTTCATCTCTCTCCCTCTCGCTTCTCTCCACTTATCTGATTTCATTTTCAGTTTTAATTACAGGGGCTGCCATCTAATTGTGCATACCGGAATGTCTTGTCACAGCCAGACAAGACTTTGTCTCCCACGCGATATTTGCCACCACCCAATCTCTGCCATGACATCGCTGTCGCAATAAACCCTCTTATTAATACAACTTTTCGGAACTCTTCTGGCAACTGCCAGTGGAGCAATTCACCCTTTCTGCAGTGGCTTTTCTAGGGCTCCTCCAAAAGATGGCTGTTTGAATCTTGAATAATCCAGTTTATTGTAGAGTTTTCAGTTGTAGAATGAATGACAACAGGTGTTGGTTGAACTGCTAGCATGCTAGCGCTCTCTTGAGGGTGTATACTGTGGTGCCTTGATGAGGCGACGCACCACAGGTGTGCAGCCCCACCCAGCCCCAGACTGATCAGCCTGACTGGGGCCAGGTGAGGCTGTTACACCAGCCACCACACACACACTCCACATGTACATCTCCTTAGATTGATTTACATTTGACCAGCAGATGATTTCACTCAAATCAATTTGGAGATGAGGTAATTGGAACTGCAAACCTTGTACAAACGGGTTGCATGAGCATGTGTTTAGTAGTCCTGTACCACGCAACAACATACCAAAAGTACTAGCAGCCATTTGTTCAACATTTAATGCCAGTGAATGCATCTTCATTTGTTCATTTTTAGTCGCAACATTCTGTATTAGCTAATGGGGTCAGTAAATGCAGACCTGTACCACAGGTGTAATGGGGACGAGGTAATTGGGGATCTGGACGCATGCCAGCGGCCATAATTAACATCAGAGCTCGGAGCTCCACCAACCAGGCTGGGGAGACGCATCTCTGCAGCCCCCGTCTTGCTCAAGGGGCTCTGACCGGCTCTGTCCCGTTCCAATAGCAGAAACTGCTTGCAAATTGGTTGGAGAATTCAGTGCGTTTTGATGATGACTTCCTTGTGGATACTTGTGGATAGACTTCCTGCCTCCATGCATCAATGGCGGCCGCATTGATGCATCGCTCCGGTGAGCAGCAGTGTTGTCTACGTGTCTGCTGTACATGCATGTGTTTTACCACACTAGTACACCTTGGTGCTGAGGGCCTGCTGCATGACTCTGTGTTTTAGAATGAAGTCTGCTGAGGTGACTCGCAAATGTGTTCTGTGTTTTGTTGTGAAACACATTCTAGGCTTTGGACATGATGCTGGTTGGAGGACATTTTAAAAACGGGGCCCCGACAGATGGCGGGTGATCCACGCCAAGTCGAACCATACGGATGTCAGCGGTAGCACCAGACGTACTGAGAGGGAGGAGGAGACGATGTAACACACACACACACAGCAGGAGATATTGTTAAAGAAAATGCATATCTATATATAGAAATAGGAACACACACACCACTTTAAATAACAAGGCAACAAGTATGTTGAATTACGCCGTTTTCTTCTGTTTTCGTGCGTGTGTGTGTGTGTGTGTGTCTGCGTGTGTACGTGTGTGTGTGTGTGCGTGTATGTGTGTAAATGGCATAACTGATTGCTGAGATATCAGTCGACGATACGGGCTCTCAGCAGCTTGGGTTACAAATGTGAACTGATTGTGTTTATTTTTGGAGGCCAATTATTTTAGCTTCTCTAAAATGAAACACTTCACCAGATTTGAGCTCAAGGTGTGTGTGTCCGTGTGTGTGTGTGTCCATGTGTGTGTACTTAGACTGGGTCCTGTGCCAAGTTCAGATAGCAGTGGGTGAACAGATAACAACATACTCAACAACAAACATGCTCTCTCTCTCTCTCTCTCTCTCTCTCTCTCGGCCGATTGAGGACAGCCTCCACCTCAGTCTACTTCAGTAGGCCTAAAGTGACATACTGTTCAGCAACTCAACATACGCACATTGGTATATTTGACCGACACACTGCTGGTTCCTGCCTCAAAAGTCCTAGAGGGAGATTTGAGGACATCCTGTGAAATGTGTGAGCAAATGTTCCTAGCCTCGTTCTCTAACCTAGTTATCGTGACCCAGTTGGAATTGAACCCCTAACCTTGACAGTGTTATTGCCATGCTCTACCTGTTGAGGACGATACACATCTATGAGGTATCTTGAAATCAACTTGTTCTTGTTCTGAACAAGCATTTCTCTGTTAATAGGTAAGTGCTGTCGTGTTGTAAAGGTGCTGTGAGAGCCATCATTTAAGTGGAATTTGTTAGAAGTGCCACAGCCATCCATCAGCTGTTAGCTCCACCCTAAATGTCCTTTGAGAATAACTTTCGCTTAACTGCCCCTAACTCTTTATGATTTTGATGTTGAGGCTGCTCTCTCCCACCTAATTTCTGACCAATCGGGGCATCTCATCCCTGATTAGCTCAGTGGACCCATCTTGCCTGTCAATCAATGGTGTAGAAATGGAAGT
>OMOU01076571.1:0-11165 GCA_900312585.1 Malacocephalus occidentalis | reverse complement strand
TATAATGTAATATGTATACGTACAGTATATACATTTCTATATCTATTTATTTTTGCACCCATTTTACATGAGTCAAAATAAAATATATTCTATGCACACATAACATTTTCTATTTTAGAAAATATGACAAAATAGCACAAATTTGTGAAAATCTGTGGTAGTGAATCTATCTACCTGACCGGTGTGAACTATCAAGGTACTGATTAGACCACATGATTATTATATTATATGTGTGTAATATTATAATATTACACATTAATATAATATTACACAGGTGTGGCTTCTCGGCTTGGTGTCACAACGAAGTGATGTGGCAAAAAGGGAAAGGACACAAACCCAGGCAGCGGAGTTCATTTAAACGATCTTTAATAAAAAAGAAACAAATTAGTACTGAATACCAAAAAACTGGGCATGGCAAAACGAAACTTATAATGGCTGGAGACAAGGACATGAACATCAGAGTACCACATTTAAAGACACCGACCCAATAAGGAAGACAGTACTCGGGCAGGCCACAACAAGACACATGGTAAATAATAATGTCCAGAAGGGGGCGCAAAAGCACCAAAAGCACCAAAACCTTTTAAAACAAACAAAGTGTTGCGTTCATGTTTTTTGCTTGCGCACGTATTTATGAAACACCAAATCAGAGTGTTTTCCCACAGCGCTGCACTTCACCGTGATCGCTGACGTCGCACGCCACATACCCCGCCTGCGTTTCCACAACAACGGACATCACATATACTCCGGGGTGGTGACCCTGGCAACGCACCCGAGGCACCGTTGTCAGGACTACAAGCTGGGAGTCGTGGTGAGGCGCATACACAATGTTGCATACACATGCATACACTATGTTTATAATGTGTGGATATAATAATGAATATATAATGAATATTTAAGAACCCCATAGAGGAGCAGATGTCTCAGCTGGCCTTAATGCATATAGTAATGTTTCTCAAATGGCACTCGGAACACGAACAAAGATGTTTTAATATTAGTTACGAACAATTGTAGAATAATTCCACCTCAAGAAAATGAATGACTATACAATTTAGTAAATCAGAAGAGTAGCACGTTGGGTAAATATTTCAAATAGGAGTTACTTACTTTACTTACTTTAAATATATACTTGGCTGAAAAAACTTCTTTGAGGGAGTGCAGTGGTCTTCAGTATAATGTACTGTACATAATATGTCTATATAACATACATAATCATGTATATTTATATATAGAAGCCTATTGAGGACCAGGTGTCTCCACTGGTGTTCAGTCTCAACGCGTCACTGGAGAACCCTGATCTGCTGCTAGAGACCCACCAGCACACCCACAGACAGGTCTGGCTGCCTGCACCTGTCTGTCTCTACCCGCACTTCTGTCTGTCCCTCGACCTGCTTGCCTGTCCATCTATCTGTCTACCTCTACCTCTATCTGTTCGTCTGTCACTACCTGTCTGCCTCTTAGTCATCTGTCTGCCTCTACTTGTCTGTCTCTCTATCTACCTGCTTGTCTGTCTCTCAACAGGTCCACATCTTCAAGTTGTGCGGCTCAGATCATCGTTGCCATAGCAACCTCCAAATTGCTGCTCAGTTCACTAATGCGGATCTACTTCCTCTCCCAAAGTATATATATTTTGGGATTTTATATACATATATACAAACACACACATGTAGAGTATGTATAATGTGTATATATCTGTATCTGTAGCAGTGTGTGTGTGTGTGCACAGTCACTTGGGTTTCCAGGTCTTCCGTCACAACAGTAGCAACAGGAAGCTGTTCCTTGTTGTCAAGGTAACCAATGTCCCATCTCCAAAGCAGTTAGCTGAGGATGCTTATCTGACAATGCTCAACATCAGCATCCCTCTGTCGCTAGGATACGCTGGAGTACGCAGCAAGGTGAGAGTACCATTCAGTGCTACATGAGTCTTGGGTCTTAGGAGTGTTACTATCACTGCCTTTAAGGGTTAAGAGCTAGGGTTAAGAGTGTCAGGGTTAGGTCTTAAGAGTGTTAGGTCTTAAGAGGATTAGGGTTAGGACATAGGGTTAAGAGAGTTACGGTTATGTCTCAAGGTTAAAAGTGCTAGGGTTAGGTCTTAAGATTGTTAGGGATATGTCTGAGGGTTAGGTCTTTGGGTTAAGAGTGTTAGGGTTATGTCTTAAGGTTAAGATTGTGAGGGATATGTCTGAGGGTTAGGCCTTTGGGTTAAGAGTGTTCGGGTTAGGTCTTAAGGTTAGGGTTATGTCTTAGGGTTAGTGTCTAATTGAAAAGGAGTAGGGTTATTATTTCTGGGGAGTGTGTAGTGATGGAGGTGGTGTGTTACAGGGCGTAGTGTGTAATGATGGAGGTGGTGTGTTACAGGGTGTAGTGATGGAGGTGGTGTGTTACAGGGTGTAGTGATGGAGGTGGTGTGTTACAGGGTGTAGTGTGCACTGACGGAGGTGGTGTGCTGTGTGAACTAGGAAATCCCTTCACCCGCTTCCAGGAGGTAAACAACATTAAGATGGGATTGATTTATTGATTCATAATTACACGTGACATACCCCGACCATTATTATTGATGATTGATCTCTTGTTTTCTGGTCTCTCTGTCTGTCAGACTGAGCTGGTGATCCTGTTTGAGACACGGGACGATTATCTGGACACAAGAGAACTACACACACACCTGCAACTCACTACGTATGACACACGCACATGTGCGCACACACACACACACCTGCAACTCACGACATATGACACAGACTCTGTCTGTCTGTCTACCTGTCTGTCTGTATGTCTGTCTGTCTGTCTGCAGGCTGAGTGACCAGACTCCACTGTCTGTCTCTCTTCCTCTACTGCTGGAGTTTACACTGGAGACCAACTTCTTCCTGTATGAACACACACATACACACACACTCACACACACTTTGTGTGTGGAAGTGTCTGTGATTGTGAACTGGTTGTTTTAATAGAAGCCGCCAGCCTATCAGCAGCGTGTTTGGTGGTCATGTGATCGGGGAGTCTGCCGTGAAGATGACCAGGGAAATCGGTAGCCCACTGATCTTCACCCTGCAGGTTGTCAAATAAACATCCAGGTTGCCATGGAAGTTCCTGGTCAGGTGGTGCAGTAACTCTGCTCTGATAGGTCAACGTCATTGGTAAGCCACTGGGCCACCGAGGCAACCTGGAGGTGGAATTCCGGTGGCCGCTGGAGTCGGCCAGCGGCAAATGGCTGCTCTACCTGATGGAGGTCCGATTGGACGGAACCTCAGAACCCCACTGTGTTGCCCCTGGCATCATCAACCCCCTCAACCTCACTGTAACTATAGCAACCACAACAATGAGCACAAATAAACAAATCTAACCTCATCTTACTTAGATAACCAGATGGGGAAGGAGATGGCGTTATATAATCAAGAGTATTATTCTGATTATTATTAGATAATGAGATTATAAGATATAAACGACATTTTGAGATAGTGAGATTGGAAACGAGATAGGACATGAGATATGAGTGTGTGTGTGTAATTTAGGGTTTAAGATGGATATCCTCATAACCAGCTGTCACTCTGCTGTCTGTCGGCCTTTCTGAGGGCGGGGGCGGTGGGCAGAGGAGCGTTGACCGGAAAGAAAAAACACATTTGAACCCGAAGAGAAAATCCTACACGCTGGTAAACCCCCCGTCCATGCACACACACACACACACACACACATACAAACAGTCAACAAATTAAATACTATGTAATGAATGTGTGTGTAGGATTGTGAGGACGGCAGTGCAAGGTGTGTGGTCTTCACCTGTCCTCTCTCCAACATGAAGACGACTTCGTCTCTCAGTCTCACAGCCAACACCTGGAGCCCTACACTACTAGAGGTAACGCACACATGCAGGCACAAACACACACACGGTTTATAAAACCACGATCAAATGTTTAGCCGATTAGCCTAGCAAGAGATCTGAAGCTAACAAGGGTTGGAATTATATTGTGTGTGTGTGTGTGAGAATGTAGGACTACAGTGATGCATGGAGTGTAAAGGTCAAAGGTCAGGCAACATTAAAGCTGTGGACAGAGAAACCATCAGCCCTCAGGATGAGCCCCCAGACCCTGGAGGTAACCCCTGACCTCCAACACCCTAGGTGAACTTTAACTGCCCCCCCACCCCAGGTGATGCCTTACCTTTGAACCTCCCTGTGTGTGTGTGTGCGTGTAGCTTTCTGTTCTTCTCTTGCCTGATGTGGGGGAGGGCAGCGCTGGTGCCCCCCTCTGGATCCTCATCTGCTCCGTCTTGTCAGGACTGTTCCTGCTGTCAATCATCTGTCTACTGCTGAGGAAGGTGCGCACACACACAGACACATAAGCACAGGCGCACACGCGTGTGCACACACACACACACAGGCCTACACCTTGGCTAGCATTAGCAAAGTGAGCTTTGCATTTTTGACCATGTTGAATTGTATGTGTGTGTCTGAATGCGTGTGTGTATGTGTCTTCAGTGTGGGTTTTTTGTGCAGAAGGCGGGGCCATGGAGGGGTGTGTCCCTCCACCAGGGGAGGATTATGGGTAAAGTGGAATCAAATACAGATGACTTCCTCATTCAAACGGACAGGAGGAAGCAATGGATCACTTCTTGGACCGATACGCCTGACCACCTGGTCATCTGAGACAGACCACTTGGTTTACACACACACACAGTGTTTGTCATACTGTTTTGTGTCAGCAATGCAATAGTTGTGCAGTGCGTGTGTGTATTTGTATTGTGTGTGTGTCTGTGTGTAGTGATGTGCTGTGTGTGTGTGTGTGTGTATTTGGTGTTGTGTGTGTGTGTGTGCGTGCGTGCGTGCGTGCGTGTGTGTGTGTGGTGTACAGACTAAAAATGTCCAAAAGAAATGTATCTGAACCACTTGAATCCTAATTCAAGTCCTGCTGGGACAAGAACCCTTACTGGACCAAGTCTTCCTGGGACCAGAACCCTTACTGGACCAAGTCTCCCTCCTCCCAGAACCCTTACTGGACCATGTCTTCCTTGGACCAAGTAAGAACACAACCTGGACACTGGTCAAACCTGCCCATTTGTTCTGTGTCACTGTGTACATTCTTGCTTGATATTTGTAATAAACATTGGTTTGTTGTAAACATTGTCGAATTAACTGTCCAGGGATCATCATATTACCAAAGCAAAAATGTCTATTGTAGGCTTCATCCATGACCTATAATAAAGATAATTTTTGTAGGGCTGAACAATAAACCAAAACATTATCAAAAGCAAAACACGGTTTGAAAAACTTTATTTGACAGGTGGCAGTGAAGAACCCAACACAGTTTAGAGTTTAGGTTCCCAATTAAAATTCTAAATCCATTTTGTGAGTGTACAGATTCGGGAGCTCATATTTGTGAGTCCATATTTGGTAGTCCTTGATGAATCAGGACACAGAGATGTCCGAGTCAGTCCCCTCCTCTTCCTCAAAGACTAACTCATTCACCTACAAGACAGAAATATATGTAGATAAAAATATGGTTAATTGGCTGGTTAATATATATATATATATATATATATACTGAATTGATAATTCAAGTTGCTGTATGTATATTTTTGACCCAGCAGATTTGGTCACATTTTCAGAAGACCCATAATAAATTCATAAAAGAACCAAAATTCATGAATGTTTTTTGTGACAAAGAAGTATGTGCTCCAATCATTCCATCACAGAAAAATAAGAGTTGTAGAAATTATTGGAAACTCAAGACTGCCATGATATACATGTTCTTTACAAGTGTATGTAAACTTTTGACCACAACTGTATCTGTTGTTAGCGTTGGCCTTTTGCTTCTTATTAGCCTGGCAATTCAAATAACCTGACGAAATACACACAATACATTGTAAAACAATTGTTAGCTGGCTATCGTTACTTTCAGAACGATCAACGACAAAGATACATTCCCAAATACCTTACATTACTGACTAGCATCCAGACGTGTCCATCACTAAAGTGTCACCTTGAAACACTTGATCTGAATCTGCAGCGCATTTTCTAAATGCTTGTCTAATTGAAGATGCTTTCTTTATGTGCTTGCCTTTTGTCTATTTGTCTATTGGCATGTGAGAGTTGAGCTCTCAGGGCCACTGTAGAAATGGAACCATTAACATTACACACATTAAACATTAAACTAATTATGTAATTAATCACAGTAAATCTTGATTTACATGACACATTTTAAACAATGTGTTCCAAGTTCTCAGACGTAGATTATTTTTCACAACACGCGTGTAAATATAATATTCATATGTATATAATATCACATGGTCTCCTGTGTAGTTACGATTTGAAGCCATTTTGCAGCCTGGCTGAAGTAGCATCGTCAATGTGGTGTGAGTGTGATGACATGTTTTTCATGCAGCCTCAGTGTCTCAGGTAAGCAGCATCAGTGTGTACATGTTCAAAGTGGTCATTAGGTTGCCTGTGCTCTGTGTGGTGGAAAAAATGTGCGATTCAATGGTTTAGACCATAAAACGAGCTTGCGTGACACAATAAATGTCGCAACACACGGCATGTACATTTTCTTGTTCTCTCGACAAACAAAAAGTTCAAGCGACTGGAAAAGTGAGATCTTCCTGCTGACCACTAAACCTTGGGTCGAGAATTTGTTCATTGGTCAGGACTCAGGGGGTGTCTATCGTCTGAAGTGGTTTGATTACCATGCTAATGAGCGGCAGCTTTACCCATCACATCCACTCCCAAAGCCAAGGTTGCCCATTGAGGTAACGGTTGACCAAATGGGTCTCATTCACCCAGCGGCCGTCGTGGTTCCATGTTGGTCCTAAACTCTAGCTGGGTGCGGGAATTGAATGGGAAAACTGGTTCCCCACCAAGCTAGTGTTTCAAATCCAGATGAAAATAGCTGCATACCAATAACGTCTATTTGAAAGAAGTGATCTTGTTCTGGAGTACAACTCAAAGCTGAATCTGAAACTGGTTTTTAAAGCACAGGGCCGTGAGCTTAGTGGAATTTGTTGTCTTTTACCAGACAGTGTAGTCATAGGGACTGTGTCTTCATCTAGAAGTACCTGCTGGTTTTGTGTACATTCAATCTTATGCTAAAGAGGTGACACATTTACTCAAGGTCAACTGGGGAAAATTTATAAATGGTAACGGAAATCAATGTAGTATCTCTGAAGATTGTGCTAAGCTGATGTCAACACAGGATCCATTAAACATTCAAAAGTCGAAATTCAAGTGGCACATGAATTCAAGATTCAACTTTCAAGAAATGTATTTGTCACACACACACACACATACAGGATGTACAGTGAAATGACAAATTGGCAATGCCCAGCGTAATGTGCAACAGAACAATGCAAATATCACAAATTGAACAGATCAGAAACAGAATATTCATACTATTAACAGTCTTCTATTAACAGCATTCTTTCATTGGGATTGGTTTTCTTTTCATTGCTCAGGACATTCGGCCAAGCGCATATTTTAGTGGTGTGGTTACACCCATGAGTCACTTAAGGAAGTGTTCCTTCACTGCGTGGCTTTTAGTTTGCTGGTCTTGACTTTAAAATATGTCCGGTGGCTAACTCAAACGTGCATCTCAAACGGAGACCTAAAAGATGAGCTTCCATCCATCCTTTCCCATGGTTAGTGTGAGCTTAATAGCAAAGGAGGCATGTTTTATTTATTTATTTGTTCTTTCGACAAATATTCATCCATCCAGATATTCAAGTTTGTATTTTGATTATGATGATGTGTGAGTGAGCGCGATCTTGGCTGGGCATCAATTGATCTGGTTTGCAGAAGTGATGCTCTTGCTCACTTGGCTCTTGCTGAATCTGGTTGGAAGTAAAACAAAAACATCTCCTTTGTGGAAAAGTCGTCCGTGCGGATTTCTTCTTTTAATATCGTTATTCAGTTTGTTTTGGATCAAACTGTTTGGATTGCTCCATTGATTGCCATACTTTACTTGGGTGCCTGCCTTGGGTGCCTGAACAGAATTATTTGTTGAATTCAATTCACAGACTGCATCAAGGACGGACCCCCCACCCCCAGCACCTCGCCCATGCACATTTGAATACTTTTGGAAGAGGCTTTCAACAGGCCATGAGGCCAGACTAATTGGCAGAGGGCAAGGGCATGGGAACTCGACAGATCGCGATGGTGTCACAAGACTATATAACATACCGTCCCATAATAGAAGCTAGTCGGTTTAATGACAGGGTGCCTGTTAGCTCAGGAATCTGCTGTACTGAGAGAACATTTACCTTTCCAAGGGGAAGTACAGGGTATCCTCTACATTATTTTATTTTACTAACCTGGCCAAGCCTGGGCAGTGGCTGTAGTGTCGCCTCTATTGCAGTGGCAATGGAGTCAATTTAGGGGGGAGAGGGTGATAAGTATCATTGAATTGCTGTTGGATAACATGCGATCATGTTTCTGAAAATAGATATGGAACGCGTTGTTTGAACAGTTGAACGGTATTGTTTGATGAGGTCCACAATCCTCTGACAGAATAGCATGTCTAGCCATCATTGTTCTGCTTGCAAAGTGGGCCCCATGGTGTTTGTCGATTGTATCCAACAATGGGCAAATTCCACGCTTTCATAAAAAACCGGTGCTGCCATGGTAGCTGATTTAAAAAAATTAAAAAAAACAGCGTGAAAGCATTGTTTTTAATTAAATAATTGTTGTTGACACGCCCAAGAAAGTGCAGTAAAATGGGAAAAATATTGTGTGTACCAATGGCGTGTATACCAATGGCGTCTTGCTACCCATGTGACAAGGGTGCATTACTGGTGGGGCAGCATATCTTCTGCCGATGGTGAAACAATCCACATTCCCAAAACTATGTCCCCACCCATTTAAAAGACTGGATGAACCATTGGCCTGGCACAACAATGCTTCAGGACAGTTGGGTTGAAACGCAAAGTGTACAGTGCCTCAAAAAGACAACCAGTGATTGTCTTTCAGTCTTTCACGCAGTGAGGTGGTGGCGTTGCGTTGTCATGCCAACACACATGTCAACTGTGCCAAGTGTGGGGTGTTGTGAAACCACCTCTTGAGATGACAAACTGTTGTATTTACTAGCACCGATCGTAGTTTTGCATCCTTTAAGTTCACCCTGTGTGCTTTAGTTTGGCCTGTTCCAGTATGATGGACGGTGGTTCATGGTCAGTTGGAGGTGTGGTTGTCTGCTGACTACGTCATACACGTGAAGACACACACACAATATGATACGAGTGGTGCAGGGAGGGCTGGAGTGTGTGTAGTGTCCATTTGCAGTATATGTGAATGAAGGTCAGGCATCCCACACACTAATAACTTGAACATATGTGCTTCTGTCCCCTTGAAGGACCTCGAGAGCAGGGACAGGGACACGGAGGGCCGGGATCCTGTAAGCATTTGTCCACCGCTTCAGAGATTCTCTCTCTCTATCTAAATGTACCCAATATTATGGGGCAACCGTACACCCGATTTGCCACAAAAGATTAAGATTGAGTTCTCATGCTGATAGTCCTACCTCCCAATTTAGTGATCTGAAATCAGCATCAAAAATGGATGATGAGACCATCACACTGAATGCGAAAGGCGTGTCAACAGTCGTTTTCTGTGTATTCCCCCCAGCAGTCCCAGATCAGGATAACTCTGACAACAACACCATCTTCGTGCAAGGCCTGGGAGACGATTACACTGTTGACTCAGTCGCTGACTTCTTTAAGCAGATCGGCATCATCAAGGTGGGCAATCATCAAGATGTTGTCAAACACAGACAAGCACGGGTGTGGCTCGTAACACTAATAGTTATGGGTCGGTCAGAGCCATCAGTCTCTGGATCACCTTAAATGAAACAATGTGAAGCCAGATACCGACGGGTTATCTGTCTGTGAAGCCAGGTAGCTGCAGGCTGTCTCCGCTGATCCCTGGTGAACAAGCAGTGCTGGCGCTGACACACTGCCATGCCCTGCTATGACAGCTCTGTGAGAAGGGTCCATGTGCGTTATCTTCACCAATTAATCATACTATACTACCCATGCCCTGGTACATAATCAGGGTTATGACCTGCACCTGTGTTTGTCTTACAAGGACGCCGCTGTGAAATGGGGTTTGATCGGCAAAATGACATTCAACTAGTCTTACGATCAGACACTCTTCTTTGGTTAATTATGTAAATGTTCTTTTAGTTCAACCCTGCAACTCATTCCAACGCGTCCTCATTTATGTGGTCCCTTTCCTTCCAGATCAACAAGAAGACAGGTCTGCCAATGATAAACCTTTACACGGACCGGGAGACGGGCAAGCTGAAGGGCGAGGCCACTGTGTCCTTCGACGACCCCCCCTCGGCTAAGGCTGCCATCGACTGGTTTGACGGTAAGGTTTTTCGGGTGTCAATCAACCATTCCGAGCTCTGCCTTAGACATGTGGGGTGCCGGGTCAGTTGACTAATACATGAATGAAGACCACCGCTGGTGACGGTAATCGCCTGATCTGACCTTTGTTCCCCAGGGAAGGAGTTCAGCGGCAACCCCATCAAGGTGTCCTTCGCCACCCGCAGAGCCGACTTTGGAGGCCGGGGTGGCATGAGAGGTAGCCGCGGTCGTGGAGGTGAGCCCATTGACTGCATGTAAGAAGTGGCCGTAGTCAGCGTGATGTCGCCCCATTGGACAAGCGCGTTGAAGATTTTGCCGTCGCCATCTTGGTTTTTTTGTGCAACCATCTAACGGAAATGGCGAGAGGGTGGTGCGTCCTTTCGCACAACCGAACACGACCAAAATGTAACAATTCGCCATAAAAGGGCCTGTGAAAGTTCTAAGATGACAAAAACACGACATCCAAAAACAAGTCCATGGCTATTTAAATGTACACAATGCCGTAGCATTCAGTCTATCCTGAATGAAAGGCCACGCCCCATACCCTGCTTTATCATCTATTTTACTCTAAATAGGATCATCTACAAAGATACTTAAAACTAGCGATTGAGACCATAAACTCATTTGGAAAATGTTTACTGAGTGAATAAATCAAGTGAGAAGTCGGGTCATTTTATCGTCCGCTAACATACAATCGGACAACGAGTGGTGTCGGCCCTTGCTGGCCGTTACAAAAAGTGCAGAAAGGATGCAGGTTTAAGGCACTTCCGCATCGGCTTCATTTTCCAGACCCTGAATGTACCGCTTGCGTTAGCCCCAAG
>OMOU01076563.1:0-11593 GCA_900312585.1 Malacocephalus occidentalis | reverse complement strand
GGGGGGGGGGGGGATAAACTTGGATAAACGTGTCTGTTCTGAACTGACCGATTGCTTAGTCTCTGGTATTGCTTCTTGCATTCTGAACCGCTCACCCAAACAATGACATAACACTCGAGACTGCACTTCACACTCTTGCCAAGTGTGAAGTCGATCGGGTGAACGGCAGACACGCATACAGAGACACCTCTGTTGGCCCTGAATGTCCATAATTCCCTGAAACTCCATAATTAGGCCCTGAATGTCAGCAAGAGTTTCCAAACCTGGACACAGATGGGATTTCCTTCCATGCAGTCAAAGCTTGGGTTGTTGGTGGCTGCTGTATAGAAAAACTCCCTCCACAGTAGCTGTCCAAACAAGGATAACGGAGGACTGCACCGCTTACGTAGCTGAGAGAGAGACAGAGACAGAGAGAGAGAGAGAAAATTGTAAAATCTGTTCAAACTGACGATGATGATTTATGAGAGTAAATAAATAGTAAAGGGATCTGTAAACGACTGAGTGCAGACAGAACATTTTGGAGATCACCTCGACGCTAGCCGGACGTGTGCACCAGTTTGTTGTCCTGAGCTTTCTTTACCTTCATGTACAGTTCTCTGAGGTTGTAGTAGAAAACCCGGCAGGATAGACAGCCGAAGCGCAGAAAGGGACTCAGGCCAGCCGGACTGGCAAATAAAGAGCAGATGCCCCGGGGGTGCTCAAAGTTTGCCACCCATGCCTGCACAGATGTGGACCATGAATCGGTCAGGGTATGTTTAAGATTCCAAAAGTTCAATTGTCACATACAGGATGTGCAGTGAAATGAAAAAGTGGCAATGCCCAGAGGATTGTGCAATAGATTCAAACTGAAGGGAAGGAATCAGAATATCCACACTATTTACAATCTTTACAGCAAAAAGAGCAGCTTTTTTCTTTTCTTTTTTTAAATGAGATTAAATACATTGAATACATTTCACATCGCCGGCAAGTAGGAATGTCACAGGAACTCCCACTAGCCAAGGCTGCCAAATGTAAAATAACACGCACATACTTGATCACATACTTGATCACATACTTGATGAGTGCTTGAGAGAAGTACGGCACACAACAAACCTCTCCATGGTAAGCTTCCAAAGACGTTACCTACACTCTTTAGACAAATGTACGTATTGCAAAAGTGTCTGCTAAATACCCTAAATGTAGTTGCACAAGAAAGACATGAGAAGGACTTTATTTACCTTCCTATCCAAGTGTTTGTTGAGTCTCTCCAGTGCCTCAGACTCCCCCCCTTTCCAGACGGCCGGAGGTAACCCATCAGTTTTGAAACCTGGCGTGCCAAACACGGATGTAGGGAGATACACATGATGCATTCGCTTGAAACTTTACATGACCGTAAGCGGTAAATTGTCATTTTACATTTATTGTATTAGAAAAAGAGGATGGCATTCATCATTGCCTTCTTACCCAGCTCCTCCAGGGAGGGCACACTGTAATGCCGATCGTGATCCTTTGAGATACGAGTTTTACATCTCTCCATTTGCTGCGCAGTGACGGTGGGAAGAGGCCTCCTGGGTAGATCTAGTCTGTTGACGATGGTCTGGAAACGCTTGAAGGTAAGGGGAGGACTGTTGTTGTTCATCTCCACAATCCTGTAAAACAAAATACAAACGTCTTTGTATTTATGTTTTGTGTAAGCGTTGGGCACTTCTGTACTCCAACAATTGGCCTAATGCTATGCTATATGCAATATATGAAGGATTGTAGTAGCCACAAGTCCTGACATCTTTACCAATAATACTTTTTACATATGTATATGTATGTTAAGACCATGACACCGTGTGTTTGCTAGGGGTATGGTGGGGACATTTGATATGAGCTCTGTGTCCATGTTGGTTTTTCTTGTGGGCTCCAACAGTTGCATAAGAAGCCGGTGTGTCATACAAACCTATCAAGATTGTAGAGTGTATGCGAATTCCTGACAAAGGTCTCAACACCCAGCTCATGGGCAACCTTGATGATGGCCCCATCTCGCTCCTTCCCAAAAGGCTCCGGGTCATATTCAAATGTCAGGCGGGTGACATTCCACTCCTGACAGACACATGCAGGCAGAGAACACACAGAGATAGGGAATTATTGGCAAGGTAACAGAAGTGACTTGATAAAGGGAGGGAAGGATTTTCCCGAATACAGCGAACACATTCTATCCATGAACCACAGATGTGATCATCACTTATTCAAATATTATTTTGGTGAAGCTTTGCTATCTATTTTATTTCATTTAATCGGTTTAACTTGGCAGATTTGACAATTCATATGTTTTTAAGCAGTCTTCATAAATATGAACCCATTATTAACAAGACAACATCATGCATGGGGGCATCCTATTTGACAAACCTTGAAAAGCCTTGGGAAGACATCCGTGGGCTGTCCTCTCACCACAAACAACCTGGAGTTGAGCTTCCTCAGACTGTTGTCCAAGTCCTCCAAAGACTCCAACAGAAACCTACAAAAAATATTCACATCAACCTGGAATATATGCAAATCTACACAAATTCGAGTTCTATGAATTTGTATTTCGTTTCGTGATAGGGAACTACACGACATAACGCACATAAGCTGAATCATTCATAACATTAATAATTGCAACTAGCTGCCTACTTTCTGTCTTTGTACTGCTGCATGATCGTATTTTACTAGACTGTCATCTATTATCAGCAATTAATAATGACCAGGAATGAAACGTTCGCTGCGTGTGTATGCGTGTCAAATGTATTACAGAAACGTGTGTAATACATGATTAGTTATAGTATGGGACAATATGTCCTTAAATCAATTCGGAAATGTGTTGAATCGAATTGCAATGCATATATATATCAACATGCTATCGACCCCGCTAAGCTACTCAAAGGTAATTTATGTGCAGTGCATGCTGGCCATACAGCCTTTGTAAAATGACTAGCTTTGAATGTCGACGTACATGTAAACAAGGTATAGCGATGCCATCATATGTAACCGGCTACGGTATCCCGTGGAGTGAGGCCTATGGTTGGATCCAACACGTTTAAATGATACCAAATGATTCAAATAATATCAGTCGATAGTATGTAAACAACCATTAGAGTTAGGCAGGAACTGTAATATCATGTCAAGTATTAAAGTACAGACCTCCATCGGTTGATGCCGAGCCCTACGTTAGCGGAGCCAGCGAACCACGGGTCCAGGATATAAACACAACACACCGTGTCCGCTCCGTTCAGGGCCTCCTGCAAGGACGGATTATCGTGCAAACGCAGCCCTTTCCGAAACCAATGTACCGAATTCACCACCATAATTGTGCCTCAGTCCATCGTGGCGGCACAGAGGAAGAAACAAGCCCAATCGATAAACCGAGTACAATCCCACAGTTCGGTACACGACTGGCTATCAAACGAAGGCAGTGGGGAGCGTGATTGTGTTTGGGTCGCGTTCGTTTTCACTTGCTGCAAGTTCCGCCCTACTGTGCTGTGATTGCCTAGTACTCGTTACGTTGACGTTTAATTCCATTTTTGATGTAAGGCGACAGTATAAACAGTACAAAATACATAGGGAGGGAGCAAGTCACGGTAAATGAATAACTCAAACACAGGATTTTCACCCAGGTTTAGGATTTCGGTCAGAAAATGCTTTCTGTACACGTTTGGGTTAAAAGTCACGTAAGAGATTTTTTTTTTTGCTCCGTCGCCCCGCTCATTGGCCAAAATATGAACCTCAATGTATTTATAACACGCTCGCTGTTGGCACATGTTTATAAAGTCCGTCAAGTGTCACGTTGTTTTTTGACATTTATTTTTCTAAATATATATTATTCGAAATACATGTACATTTCCCTAACTATACTATTAGTGAATGCAGCATGATGCTATATTATTACACTTTTCATTCTCTTCATAAAAAAACATGTAGGCCTATACTATTTATTAGTATATTGCTCTCGTCACATATACCTGTATACCTTATCTATATTACATGTATTTATATAAAATTTGTATTACTACTTAAAAAGAGTACATTCCAGAATTAACCCAAAGCTTTGGTGCAATTGTATAATGGAGAAGGGTTTAAAACACATCTATAGTCAAAGAAGCTAAAAATCCCAATAATTTTTCTCCCAGTGACCCACCCAAATAATCAATGGCACACACACAAAAAATACAGCAGTTTTTACTTTTTACTAGAATACAGCATAACTGACTTCTGCAAAAATAGTTCTATAATAGACAAAACAGCCTGAAAGATACACAAAAAATAAGAAAGGAACATACATTTCTTTAAAACAAAACTAAGATAAACACAGCTGAATGAAGTGACATTGTGGATGAAACCATACATAAATACTGACATTCACAGAGAAATTCAAACAAAAGCTAATTACGGTTAAAGGGTTTAGTGAATCTCACAATAGTTTCAGATTGAGAACGACATGCAAGCTACTATATAAAGCTCAACACAGCTAAATTATATGTAGCATTTAACTAGGATGACACACGGAAACATGAACTACTACAGACTACATGAAAGCCACTGGACTGAATAGGAATTTTGTTTCTGTTTGAAAGCTTAATTTCTGTAAACAATATTAAAATATGGTAACGTGATATTCTTCTGTTGTTTTACACATCTTACAGATACATTTGTCTTTAGTATTGTTACATTTGTGGGAAGTAAAATAATTCCACCACGTGAAAACAAATGATTAGCCTGTTCTATTGCTAATGTACCAACTCCACTGCAATGCACACTAAGAAAATTACTATTCTCTATTATCCATCCATCCATCTGTTTTCTTCCGCTTATCCAGGGCCGGGTCACGGTGGCAGCAGGCTAAGCAGGCTCTCTAGGCCCCCTTCTCCCCAGCAACACTCTCTAGCTCTTCCTGGGGGATCCCGAGGCGTTCCCAGGCCAGATGAGATATATTATTGTTTTGGGTTTGTATTTAGTGGTGTATGGTGGCCTCCAGTTCAAACTAGTTCATTTTGCAGCCATTCAAATATATGTAATTCATATTAATACCAGACCATATCAGATCCTTGTTGTATCACAGTTGGGATGAGAATGTGTCCAGTTCATTACTACAGTGGACATAAAGGGTAGAAATGCAATAACCTCATTCAACACTCATCTTTTCTGAAAATACAGATAATTATTATTAAAAAGCTGCATTAAAAAGAAGTGAAAATGACCAGTCCTGGTGCCACTTTGGAATCCTCTCTCCCGTTCACATAGTCACTGCTCCTGTGAAAAGTGACCATTTTTACCTCCCATGTAAAATCTAAAAGTCCATGCACATGTATAATTAAAATTTGGCAACAAATGTGATTCACTGTCGCCAGCTGTTTTTCAATCCATGTTTCATGTAGAATGTTTTTATGCCAATTATCTTAAGGTCCAGTTTCAAGGTAATTTCAGGTATGACTAAAACGTTCTATATAGGCCACATCATACTTGCAGGAAACCGCATGTTTTTTGATTAAAATTAAAAGATTAAAAAAAGGAATGTATATATTATAAATGTATTATGTATATTTATGTATTATTTTGACTCAAATTAAGTATCCTTAAATCCATATAAAATAGTTGTTACACTGCTATTTGCCATCCAGGATTTGTTACATTTTTGTTGTGAAACAGATAATTTGTACTATTTTGACAAATCATAGCCAGTTATTGTCTTATTTTGAGAAAGGTAAAGGCATTTGCACTTCTCCTTAGCATGAACCAGTTCAAGCTCCGTCCCTGCCCATACTGCCCATACTGATGAGTCATTTCAAACATAAGCGCTCCGACCTTTTGTACACACACAAACAAAATGCGCGTGGAGAAAATGCACAAGCGCTACACGCAAACACAAAGAAGCGATCACACACACGCGCACACGCACACGCGCACACACACACACACACACACGCACACACACACACACACACACACACAGCCCTTCATCAGTCAGCCTTGTCCTTCTTTTTGGTAGTAACTTTGCTGGCAACAGCTGAGCCCATGGCCCCTACGCCTCCTGTTACCATAGAAACACTGCCTTTGACCAGTCCCACACCAGCCGAAGGCACACTGGTCACTGCAGTCTTGGTGATCTGTAAACTTTTTGATCCAACCCAGACCACACCCCCGAGTGTCGCCCCAACCACACTCCGGGTCATAGTGAATAGGCTGCCGCCCACTTTCCACATGACTCCGCCTTCTGACTTGGGATGGTCTTTATCACTGTCTAAAAGATGAAGAACAGAAATGATGAGAAGGTTGTGGAGTCAATAGTGAACTGTACTGTACAAGGATATAGTGACATGTCTGCATCTCTTCACTTTAAAATATGGAAATATAGCCGTGCTATATTTCCATGGTCAGTTTGAAACAGTGTATATGTATACCAATAGCCTGGTGAGTTGCAACTCATTTTGTAACAGTATGGGAAATTCAACGTAAGGTGCAATAGGAGTATACACACACACACACACACACAGTAGAGTGGACTAGGCAAACAGAGAGTGAACCATAACTTAAAAGTTAGAAAGAATACAAACGTATGCCGTTGTTTGCAGTTAATTTAGTTAATGTATAAGATGGCTAGAGTTATTGCAAAGGTGGACTCCCAGGGAGCGTCTTGTTCTTATGAGGATGAAACAACTCGGTAATACCGAGCATTCCACATTATATGGGATAATATTCACTTTGCAAAGTCATGTTGTCTTCCGAGTTTAGTCAACGCCAAGATAGCCTAGCCTATGTGGCACACCAACATATTCCCCAGGATCATCTTATGTATTACGACAGCATTTGTAGGAGAGAGGACACAGGAGAGAGCAGGTGTCTCACCCTCTGGGGGACCCTCCTCTCCGAGGTCGGGGGACACCTCCCCCTCCTGCTGCTGCTTCATGTTGTCATGGTTTTGGGAGTTACCCTCTTCATCTATCTCCTGCTCTGTGAGGACCTGATAGGGAGCCAGCAGTGGCAAATGGTTACCATTGTAGTCATGATGACAAACACGTTTACTCAAATTATGCTGTGCCTCTCATCAACTGCTTATACTGTCACACTGTATCGTCGACGAGCTAGTTGCCACAATAGTAAAGAGAAACTCTTTAAACAATGTAGAAGACAGAGCATGCTCAGATAGCTAACATTTTTAAACATTGTTAAATCCGCGAAACTAGCCTAATTCTGTCTCATGTTTCTATCTAAAACAAACGTACTACCCGGTCTGCTTTTACATGAGGGGCACAGCGAATTGAGTAGGCTACTATGCCTTTATAGACCAAAGCTGGATTATTGCAATTTTTGAATGTACAAGCATTACGCGTTAAAACATGTATGCATCATCAACGTGACACAACTATGGATATCGAAACGTCGTCATCTCACGGTGTTCAGACATCGCATTAAAGGCCTCATTAAAACGCATTAAGTCACAGTGACAAACGTGACAACAACAAAATTCAACCCCAACCCCCTACTCACCTTCATGTCATTCACTCGAAAACCCGCCACTTAGAAGCAGACAATTCGTCTTTGATCGCTACATTTAAAACAATAATGCAAGTAAAATCGTAAGATTTGTTTTTAGATGGTAGGTATATGTGTCTCCCCCGTGGCGAGGGATTGTGCAGTGTGTCCCTAGAATAGTACAGAAGATGCTCTGTGTGTAGTTACCCTGTGATCACAAATCCTAGAGGACGTGACGCCATGTTTCTATTCTTGGTGTTGGTTCAAAGGCTGTACAGTGTTGCAAACAGCGCCCTCCATTGGATCATATAGATATAGAAATATCTTCTTGGTGTTTTGTGACAATTTGCATCCTTATTGTCACATTAGCGCCGTCTGCTGACCAAATGTAGAAGTTGACTCATTCTCCACCTAAATTCTGTGCGATAACCACATTTTAACAAAAAGTGCCTTGTACAATTTCTGACACTCACAGAGACTGGAGGATGTTCCGTTTATGTATGACATTATAACCTTCCTGTTCCTGCCCATTCTCCTCACAATTCCAACTCAAATTCCTTGTTTTACATTTCTTCACTCTCCAAACCCTTCTGCCACATTTCAACTGCTTTCCTCCCAACTATTCCCTTGCCTTCAGACTTTGGAAGTACAATCTATAATCTACTCTAATAGCACAGAGTGTGGCTTGAATATAAACACTTTAAATATATATTTAAAGTGTTAAATATATAATATATACACCACATGGAGATTGGTTTGCATTAATCCCTCTCTCGGTTAAATACATACTATTGCATGCATGACTTCTATTTGGCTAATATGGTTACTCGGTACCTGCTAGTTAAGCATTGATGTGATACACCTGTCCTTTATTTATTGAAAGAGAATTGAAGGGGTGTTTACAGCACTGCCCCAGAATGAACACAGCCTGAAAGCATTTTCTAAAGGCAGGGTCAGAGAGTTCATCACCATGGACAGACACCATGGAAACTAGGTCAAAGCATCCATCATCAGTAGGCATATGATCAAATGCAGCTGCTCCTTGATTGGCAATGGAAAGATCAGCCAATCATTAGCCTATATTCTGCCAGCTATAAAGATGCCCCCTTCTCTCAAGGGGAAACTAAAATATCAGGGTGTTGCTGTAAGTCACCCTTGCTCTGTAGCAATAGGTCCTGCTACACACCACCAAAGTGGCTTTTCTGGGTTCCCCTGACCAGAAGGCAGGTGGTCCCTGCTGACATGTCAGCGTTATCTCTTGAGTGTCTGAAAAAGGCTCAAATTCCTGCAGACAACAATCTCCCAGAAGCTCGGGTGGGACATTACCTCCATCATCTAGAAGGCCCAGCAGAGGATGTTCTCGCTGTGGCACCTGAAGGAATTCAGCCTGCTGCAGAAAATGATGTCCCAATTCTACAGGGTCATCATTATTGAGTCCATACTCAGCTCATCGATCACCGTCTGGTGCACTGTCTCCACTGCCAAGGGCAAAGGCAGCAGATCATCCGCTTTGTTGAGAAGATCATGGGCTGCAACCTGCCGTCTTTCCTGGACCTGTTCCACTTGAGGACCAGGAAGAGATCATCTCTGATCCCCCCCCTGGTCTAACCTGTCATGCCAGATGGTTTCTTACGGAGAACCATCTGTCAAGTCATCATTGGGAGCGGTTTGGGAAAGGGTTGGCACTGTCAAAAAATACTTGGCAGGTGACTGAATGAACCATCATCGTATACCACAGGCTACCTTGAAGCCTGGCGAGATGGATTCTTCTGTGAATGTGATCTTGTGAATCCAGCTGCCTTGCAAGGTTAATCCGAGCCACTACCTACTCCAAATTCTTCCATTCAGAAAACTGTTCCCGTCTATCAGGACCAAAACCTTACACCACCTGAGCAATTTCTTCCCCATGGCAGTGGGGGCTCACAAACAATTTCCCCCTCACCCCCCCTCCCTGACCTCTCACTGACTCTGGGACTTCAACTGCCCCCCACCCCACAGACACACACACATACTCAGCACACACACACACCAACCACCCATACCTCCTAATGTAGTTCTTAATAACTGGAACTTAATCATGTATTTCTTTAATCACTTCATACATGCACGCACAAACCTCACCAGGTAAATGTCCTTGTATGTGAAAAATACAATCTGCTTGACGCTTGATCCCTTTGGAGGAGTAATACTCCGCTCTGGGAAGACCAAGCCGGATTTACCTCAGCTCACCTTTACCATCATCCATTTACGTTCATAAAACCCTCAGAATTTAACCTCTTAATTAAATTAATTTAATGTAACTTCTCTTGGTTCTTCACATTCTCAAATGTGTCAAACTGCCATAAATCATTAACCAAATGAACTCCTTTTATCTTTTGATTTCACTTCAAGTATACTAAATCTATACTACCAGCACCTCCGGCAACCAGACAAGGCATCATGTGTTGCTTGGATTCATACAATTCCATATAGGTCCACTGCATCCTAAAATGACATGCCTTCAATCCTACATCTAATTGCAGAGTCAGTGTGAGAGGGCACACAGACATGAGTACAACAGCACAGAGGGAAGGGACACAACACTCAACAATCTGACAAAGAGCACAGAAGATACATAGCACAGTCAAGCTAACCATGAGGCAATTCAGCTTAATGGACCAATTCACAACTCTCTCCTCCACTGCCACATGTCTCTTTTTGTCCACATTTTCCATACAAAATATTCACTATCAATTTCTTTGCTTGAATAACTGTTGTTGAGCTAAATGTACTAATCAACATGATAATTGTATACAGAACAGAACACAATCACATACTTCACATGCATTTCTTGCACCATTTGATTTGAATTGGCCGTTTACTTTCTGTTTTTTTTTTGTTGCTAAAGGAGGGAAGGGGGGAGGATATGTTTCTATGGCCCAGTTCTGCATCCTTGGAACTCTCCCTTTTCAGCTCTCCCCCCCTACTCTGTTATTCTCTGTGCTCAGTCTCCAGAGATGCAGGCACAGAGTGAAACAGGATCTTGTCTATATGTTGGACCTGATCAAGATATTACTTACTCAATACATCACTTGTACTCATTTCTATCCTATTTGAATGCTAAAGCAGCTGCTAAAATATTGCTCATCTATTTCTGTCTTCTGTGCAACAATATTGGCCATTTTTGTTCACCCATCATGCAGTTCTCTTCACATTCCCTCTGTTTTCCCTGTCTTTGCTTCTTTCCAACTTGGGCCTGTCTCTTATAGTTCACATTCTCCTCTCAGGGCTGTTCCTACTGGTTCAGCGGAGGCCATGATGGCTCCATGGTTTTGGTCCATGGCCGTTGCTAGGTAACTGCTGGTTCTGCATTAGCCAGTTTTCTACTGTAAAATATGTCTTAGGGAGACAGTGAATCGCAATAATCATTAATGTAGCCTACTGTTTGAATCTGTACCATGCCCAAGATATTCTAAATTCAGTTTATATTACAGCTTTGGACCTGGATGGAGATCATACTGTGTCTTATTTAAATAATTTCCACTTTTTTTTACTTTGTGTTGAAGTCATAATTCATTTGCGTCTTGTAAATGTCATCTATGAATAACAAATGTTTAAAGATATTGGTGTATTATTTAATCTCTTCTTTTCCCATGATACAATAGGCATTGTGGACCCTGCAGACCTGTATGAAGGCAGAAGTGTATGTATAATAAGCACAAAAATGTGATTAATATCACTGGCATTATTTCTCTTTAGGTCGAACATATCTACGTCATTACTATCTCATTACTTGCGTGTTTGAATACACATGCGCGCACACGCACACACACACACACACACAGCCAGAGCTCCTCCTACCGCCTCCACAGCCACACACACGCACACACGCGCGCGCGCACACACGCACACAGCCACAGCTCCTCCGACAACCTTCAAAGCCACACACGCGCGTGCGCGCACACAGCCACAGTTCCTCATAGCTCCACCAGCCACAAACGTACAATAAGTTTTGTGTTTCTCAATTGTAACATATATGGTATATAAGCATATATATATATATATACATATATATAGTTTGTGTGTGTGTGTGTGTGTGTGTGTGCGTGTTTGTGCGCGCGTGTGTGCGCGTGTGTATTCAGGT
>OMOU01076558.1:0-10960 GCA_900312585.1 Malacocephalus occidentalis | reverse complement strand
ACGATTCCCGTACATTCTCTGTCCTGTATTCTTCCCTTGTGATGCCACAGGCTTCATGTACAGTACAGTATGCTAATGACCCCACACACGTCTATTTCTGTACTGGATTTGACTGCCTACTGTTACATGCTGCCAGTAATGTATGAACAATTCTCCCCGCCTGTATGTACTTAACTGGACATAATCACTTGCCTTGAGGTGAGCTTCTGGGACTTCTGGGTCTTCTGTGAAATATCATTAACACAATGTCAGAATATATAGTTAGAATACAATATATGAATATAAATGTCAGTAAAAATAAAACCTTTCAGATTAAGTATGGACCCGAATCTCTTACTCAGGAACGAGTCAGAACATGCCGGCCCTTTTTCGAAACAAATTAATTGAAATGAATTTCAAATAGAGGAAAGAAAATAGAGTCAAAATTGTTGAAACACTGAGGTTTTGACGCAGGTCTCTTTGCCATTCACAGATGCACATTGTGCACTTCAACGCTGACAAGTACGCCAATATTTCCATGGCTGTGGACAAATCGGATGGGCTGGCTGTCCTGGGAGCTCTGGTGGAGGTGAGACACGATGCAGAGACCACATGACCCTGGTACTACGACATGAGCCTGATACAAAATGGCCGTGGGCGTGAAAACGTGTGACGCTGACTCATCCTGCTACTCTCCTCAGGTGGGCGAGTTCAACCCGGCCTTTGAACAGTTTTTAAAGTTCATCAACGGTATCAAATACAGGGGTGAGTTCAACGTGACACGGATTTGCAACTTACGCACGTTTAGGAAACTCCGACATCTCAGGCTACCTCTGAGATTGCTTCCTACATTTGGCTCGGTCTTACAGAGAGACATTATTAAAATGGCGTGCCTCTCAACCGGCAGATCAGAGAGTGAAAGTGCCGGGGTTCAACATCCGTGCCTTGCTGCCCGCCCGGCTGGACGAATACTACCGCTACGACGGCTCTCTGACCACGCCTCCATGCTACCCCAGCGTGCTGTGGACGCTCTTCAGGACTCCTATACAAATCTCCCAGAGACAGGTGGTCCCTCACAACCCGCACACCTACAATTACTCTTCACTAATATTATACAGTCTTTCAGTCTTGGGACACTTTTATCCAAAGAGATGCACATTGATTCAGGAGCAGGTAGGAGTTCCTCAGGGATGCCTTACTATAACTAACCTGCCCCCAAATGACACTAACTCAGAAATGTTTCATCAGAGTGCATAGTAAAGGGAATGGCGTATGAATTAGATGGTCATCTTCTTTGACGCAGTCTTTTCCGTCTCCCATCGGCAGTTCCTATCCTTGGCGTCTGCTGTGTACTCCTCCCATGCCCAGGAGTCAAACTCAGTACCTCTGAACGGCAACTATAGGAAGCCCCAGCTGCCTGATAACCGAGTAGTGCTGGTATCATTTAAGGAGGGTAAGAAGCTAGCATGGTTCTACTGTATATGTACTATTATATGTTTGATATTGAACCTTAATTACGGGCACCTTGATTGCTGGAATGTTCCGTTTTGTGCCTCAAATTGGCCTGTGGGTTACCTTGAGTGTGAATGTGGCTGTCATGGTGACGTTTTCTCCTGCAAGAGGGCTGTCAATCATCTTCATTTTTGCATGTAAGTCTTAAAATAACAACAATCTTGGTTATTCCTAACCATCTCTAATTATGCTTGGCTTGGCGAGCTTGATTGGAAATTCTTCAATTGGTTTAAATGAATACATTCTGGCAGGTAAAGGTTTTATTTATTGGCTGTTTGGGTATCTGCATGCTGTCATCGTCGTGTGAAGGTTCCTGCTGGGGCTTGCTAGTAGCAGGTCTGCTTTGAGTATGGCGACCCTGTGCACTCTGCTGGCTTCTGGCTTTCATGAGCGGCGCTCCTAGGGATTTGGCACGGCGTTCTTTTTTTTCCCACCGCTGGCATCACTGTTGCATGCTGGGCCTGGAGGCCAAAGGCCAGGTCTTCCTGTGAGGTTTGTTTTATACCAAGCTGTGGTTGACCCCTGTGTCTGACACAGGCAGAGGACTGCATGGCACTCGGACCGTCACGTCGCCACTCTTGCGGAAGCAAATCATTCAGCAGCTGCTGGTGGGTGACCTAGCAGACCTGGCTGATGAAGGCCTCTACCAGCTGCTACCCAGTGGCCCAGAAAAGCCTCTGGCTGCTGGCAAGAAGTGGAAAGCCTTCAATGACAAGCAGGGACCCAGGACCCATCACGCCATCCCCAAGAAACAAGTGCTGCATCCTCCAAAGAAGAGCCGGAAGAACAACCAATATATCAGCAGTCTGGTGCTGATGACAGAGGAGCCGTTGTGCTACGGCTCACTGGAGCACCAAGTCCTCCACCAGGCCAAGCAATCCCACACCGAGGCTCGCCTGGTTCAGGCCCTGAGAGACCTGGTGTTCCCACAGCTGAACCTCAGGAGCTACCTGGGCTGTAAGTCGGAGCTGGACTTCTCCACCATCAGACGCATCATTCACAGGCGGCCAACGGATGAGGCTTTGGAACTTGATAGCTCTCTGCGGAGAGCCGAAAAAGTGGAGCTGAAGAAGAGGTTCCCTTCCGTGGCATCAAAGCAAGGCGGGCCGACAGCCAAGTATGAGGGTTTATCCAACGCCGCTGGGCCAGCAAAGTCCCAGCCTCAGGGTTTCCCACACCCATGGCTTCTGCCCATGGAGTGGGAAGACTAGAGAGGGGATTCTGACCGCCTAACACACATACCCTTCAGACACCGTTGTTCAGCTGTTCTCCCAGCATTTCCCCTTCCCCCATTCCCAGTGCCCCACCAGAAGCAAAGACACATGTTTTAAATGAAGCGATTTGAGATGTTCTTTGGATCAGAGTTTCCACCAAACCATTTTAAATGATTACTAAATGATTACTTTTAATGTGTGTACATCATGAGAATCTACCTATATACCGTATATATATATATATATATATATATATATATATATATATATGTGTGTGTGTGTGTGTTTGGAACTAAAAGACTAAAAGATTGTAAACTTGGCTTAAATGCACCTAGAAACCACTAATCAGGTTCCTTAATGATTATACTAAACATAGAATAATTCCTACTGGGGCCATCCATGCTAAGCCTGGTATTATGAGACGCTGTGTATGAGAGCACCCACTAAATGGCCTATATTTTAGAATTTGGATATGCCTTGAACTGCTTTGCATAAAAAACATATATTCTGATTACATGATCAACGAGCAGACACATTTTCCACAGCCAGCTTGTATACTTCTATAGGTTTTAGAGCTAACAGTACAGTTTGTACAACCACAATGTCTAGCACAATATTACAGTACAGTACATTCGTGTAGGTTTGAGAACATATTTGTGCATTGTGTTACTACTTCCCTTAAAGACATATTCACAATTGTCCCTGGATTCTGCAACTGTTTGTGCTGCTATTCTATTGCTTAGATTGTAATTTTAAATGAGCAACATTTGAATAAAAGACATATTAGTATGCAAGACAATGTATGGTTTGTATATATGATGAAAATGGGAAACTAGGTTTTCATCAACATTTAACAACAATATTCATTGCATTATTATGAGTATAATATAATGACTACGTATGTATCTATTCTTTGTTGGAATACAGTCCGAGAGACTGGGCAAGCTTTCTAGACTTTTGCCAATGAATACAATATAACAAACGAGAAATCATATAAAATAATATAATGAAATATCATATTTATTTATATATATGATATACAAATATGGATTAAAAGGGTCTCAGAAAGCCATCTATCAATCTTCCTGTGCTCTTCCTGAATTCAATAAACAAAAAGATGAAAATATTAAAAACAGGTGAAGGGAGAGGAATTGAAAGACTTTAAGCAAAGTTAAGTACAGAGTTTTCAACCAGACAAAGGCTCAAAACGCAGGGCGGTGGGAACTCTGACAGACCGAGAGGCCGCATGATGTGAGAAATTGAACTGGGAAGTTCAAGTGCAGCGCATGTTGTGGGTTCCCAGTGGCAGAATCTCAATTCCACATTGTTGTTCTGTCTGTTCTCCCCTGTTACTCAGATGGACGGTCTTGGATGAGCTGGGGTATGTCTCGCTTTATACATACTTTCATTTGCTCTACCACAAGGGACACATTCGTCGTGCCATTTTGTCAGACCTGAAACCCCTCTGTCACTAATGTCCACCGGATGCTAATTCTGATCCATTGCTGATGACTGATTGGTTTGATTAGTGTTCCCACACCTTTGCAGGTGTGCTGGTTTTCATAGTGACGGCTTTGACACTGGGATCCGTGATGATTGTGTCTTTAATGTGCTGTCTATTAAAACAAAGAAGGTAGGTAACAAACAACACTACACACAAGTAGTGTGTGCTCCACAATAACATTGTGCCACATTATCACATTATTTAGTCAGTAAATGTTAGAAATACATTTGCAATATGTTGGCTATATAACTTTCCTAAAATGCTAATAAGCCTAACTAAAATTTATATGATACCTTATAAAAATGTTAGAACAACATCTGATAACACTTTCTATACTAATTATAATCTCAATCTAAATGTCCACAATGTATACAATGTAAGCTAATGCAGTATAAATTGGCATAGCACAAGGAAGGTTGTACTCCTGCTTGTTAAGTGTCCCTTGATAATTGTTGGAAAGTTTCAGCATCATGTGATTCAACAGCCAGCTGTTTAACCACATTAGAAAGACTGAAATGCAGACTTGTGGAAAATAAATAATTAAGTGAGCTTTTTAGGGACATTCCTTTTGGTAGAGCATATTTAGCCTGTGAATGTCTGAAGAAAGCCAGACTAGACAATGTGCCATCATTTAACTTAAGAGGCATGCCCTGCCCCATCATAAATTCACTTGGGTTTGGATTGCCATGAAAAAATCTTAAAAGAAGTTGTATGTATGAATGAGAACCCTGATTGCAACTTGTATTTGTAAGATTTATTCTGGGCCAAAATATTCAAGTGATCTTAATAACAGAGTAGTTTGGTATACGAAATGTTGACACTGAGAAACCGAAATAAGAGTTATCTTCAATAAGTCAATATTATATCTTATGATACATAAGATTACATGTGTAGCTCACAATAGATTTTCAAACTAGATTAACCGAATGTTATATGAATATTTATATCTGCGCTAGAATTGAGTGAATAACCTTTAAGTTCAGACTATGGTTGCTTGGAGAAGAAAAACATGATGTCATTGATGCATTTTACAGCTCGGGGACACACTCAGGGGAGAACAAAGAGACTGGGTACCAGACTGGAGACCGAGACGTGTATGGTGTAACTGTTTAGCTGCTAATCGTTATGAATCTCCTTCCAACAAACGTCCACCGCGTCCCCACGACAAGCGTCCACCCCCACTATTCCGTTCTCATGTCTCATGTGTCAAACCTTTTAAGGTGTGATGAATTCATGAATTCATGAATGGATGAGTGAATGGACGAATGAATGAATGAATTAACATTTAGGGCGTCGGCCCGTTCCAATCAATTTTATTGCAGTTCAAACCGGGTGTTTGAGGATGTCGCTGTTGTGCAATTTTACGACTTCATGACATGCAGGCACCGCCGTTCCCCTGCTGGTTCACATGACACGGTACGTTGAGTCTCTCAAGGACGTCTACTTCACGGAAGCCTCCGGCAGAAGGGCCCGGTGCTGAAACGGTGCCCAGCGCTTAGGCCAGAAGCCAGGCAGACATGGCGGAGTGCCGCGACCGCAGTCCAAACAATAGGAGGATAAGAGCTGACAGACAGTCCAATAATGGTAGGGTGGCCTAAGAGGGATGGGCTTTGCCACAGTTTCGCCAACCCTGTATTTACCGCGGCTCTGTGGATCGCATAATCAAAGGGCGCTTAGCTGCGTTCAAACACAGAACCACACAGTTCCTTCCTGGGCCGCGACGCTGAGAACAAGGCTTTTGTTTCTCTGGTGGAGAAATGTGGGATTGACCTGTGGGGGTCATGCCAGCCCAGATCACAAGATCTCCCCCTCCTCCTCCTCCTGACACAGCACTGTTGTGACCTCTGGCTGGGACCAATAGCCCACCACGTAAACCCCCTTAGAGAGAGCACCTTATCTGCCCGTTAGCTATGCTGTAGGATGTCTGGCATTCATTGTTTGGCCAACTATACAGGGAGGAGATGCAAATGAAGGAACAGAGTTCTATTGCGTCAGATTCCATGCATACTGCTGCTTGATGCTATGCACTTTCAGTACTGTGTGACATGTCACAATATTCTGAAGAGTAGAAATGATCAATCCTTATGTCTATGTCCACGTGTCAATACGGCGATGTCATTTTACACAATGTTTGTGTCAATATAATAATGTATTTATTTATGTTATGTTTATTTATTTATTTTACCTTTGTTGTGTATTTCTAATTGCTAAAGTAATTGCCGTGTTTTACGTGTGAATAAATATCTTTATAGCTCTAATATACGCAGAATCTAATAATAAAGCATGCTGGTAAAACAAATATTTGTCTATGATTCAAGATTCAAGAAGTTTAATTGTCACATGTACATACAGGATGTGCAGTGAAATGAGAAAGTGGGGATGCCCAGCAGGATGTGCAAAAGAACAATGCAATACAAATAACATGATTTGGAGGGATCAGAATATCCACAATATGTACAGTATATACAGCAAAAGGAGCAGCGGGAATGAGAAATATAAACACATAGGCATATAAACAGCAGCATGTAATTAAATCGGCATATAAACAACAAGCCAGTATAAATAACAAAATAAATGAAAAGAATATAGAATAAAGTGACCATGTGTGATTGCATATACGGTATGTAATACGTTATGTAATATAACTATGTGAGTGCATGTACTCTGTAC
The DNA here is from genome assembly GCA_900312585.1 of Malacocephalus occidentalis. Lineage (NCBI taxonomy): Eukaryota > Metazoa > Chordata > Actinopteri > Gadiformes > Macrouridae > Malacocephalus > Malacocephalus occidentalis. The sequence continues at coordinate 4,081 of OMOU01076558.1, read as the reverse complement.
TAACAGAGTGAGGGTGTGCAGGAATACTTTTACAATACTACATATTTTATTAATGTTTTTATTTATTGATCAAAACCAGTCCACAACTTGAAATTGCTGAGCACAGACGCAGCACTGCAATCTTGCGGCAGTTGTATGCCATTACAATAGTAGTGGCGCAATCCTTCTGGACTCTGGATTGAACGATTATACATAGATTCTCAAAGCAAAATACAATTCAAAGTAAACTTTCTCAATAGCTTAACACACAGAAATAATACAAATACAAACTCCATTGCATCATTCTAAATACCCATAATAAAACCAAAAGTGGTATTATTTGCAACGCGTTTTCAGAATATTGTACCACTCGTCTATCCGTACGTAGATGTACCGTTTGTTTTGCAGCCAGTCGTGTCAATACGGCAGTGTGTACGCTAGCCAGCGTTATGTATCATCAACCTGTCTTAAAGAACAGGAGAACTCTGCTGGAGAGAGCGGAAAAGTTTATATCAGAAATCTACTTTACAGACTGCAATCTCCGAGGACGGTATGCATGTCTGGTGTTCGTGCCTCATCACCTCATCACTGTATCACTTGAATATTATTGATCTGATCTCAGCAATCTGAATCTGAACGATAACCCCGTTTTATATCCATCGTGTTAATGCATGGATTGTAAAATAAATGCAGATTTAACGCTAGATTGTGTGGTGTTTTATGCAGACTCCTGGGGGACTCTTATCCCCTGGAGTCTCTGGCTTCATTCGTGTCTCCTAAGCGGATCTCCTTCGCGGAAGCTTCCCGTCAGAACTTTACACCTTACAAGGTTGGCGACACCTTTGGACCAACGTGAGTGATTTTATTACGTTTGTTATCACCCTCTCTTAAAACAAACTGCATAGATAACTGCATAGATAAATTAAGTACCAGCACCAACAACGACTCTTTTAGATGGTGCACTTGTTGGTTCAGAGTGACTCTGAGAATACCAGAATCCTGGAGTGGGAATGAGGTCCATCTTCTGTGGGAGAGTGATGGAGAAGCCATGGTTTGGAGGGATGAGCAACCAGTACAGGTAGACGTAGACACACACACACACACACACACACACACACACACACATGCATGCACACACCCCAATATTGTGTCTACTGCATTCTGAGTTGACTCAACAGTTGACTGACTTGCAGGGCTTAACTAAAGAGGGTGAAAAGACGAGTTACATCCTGTCTGAGTGTCTAAAAGATGAAGATCCACACAGGTGAGAGGTGACAGGTTGCACAATCACAATATATTATTGTTAATTATGTCTGAAGCCAGGTTCTAGCCTCGCTTCCACTGTGTCTGTGTCTGGGTGGTAGTGTCACCCTCTATGTGGAGATGGCCTGTAATGGACTTTTCGGAGCTGGCCAGGGCTCTATGATCGCCGCGCCGGATCCCAACAGGAAGTACTCTGTTCAGAAGGCTGAACTGGTGGTACTCAACCGCGACGTCCGGGAGATGCTCACTGATTTTGAGATGCTGGTTGACATCGTGAAGGTAGGCTCCTAACTAAGACACGCATTTGTTTTATTATTACAGAAGCCGAATCATTATGTCTAGAAACCCAATGTCGGCTGTGCTCTTTGGCCGTCGTATTCTCCACCCCTGTCCGTCCGCAGCACCTGGGAGAAGGAGAGCAGCGGGGGTTCCAAGCCCTGTTCACCGTCAACGAGATGGTGAACCTCTGCGATCCGGCCGAGCCCAGCTCCTTCTCCAAAGCCCGCAGTCTGGCCCAGAACTTCTTCACCCAGCGAAACGGGCACAGCCAGCACACGGTCCACGCCATGGGCCACTGCCACATCGACTCGGGTATGAATTCATGTCTAGTGGGAGGCATTATACCGTCTTGGCAAATACCTTTCAATCACTGAGTGCCAGTAACTGCTGGTGTGTCTGCAGCGTGGCTATGGCCCTACGAAGAGACCATCCGCAAATGCGGTCGAAGCTGGGTGACCGTGATACGTCTCATGGAGAAGAATCCAGAATTTGTGTTCACGTGCTCTCAGGTAGTGTTTTTATGAAGAATGACATCATCTCCTTATGTTATTTTCATGTGTTTCTAGGTTGTTTACATTCTGTGTTGCTTCTATTCTTCACTAGGGCTCCCTTGTGACAGAGATATTTGATTACAATGGGACAGCAAAGTTACAACATTTCTTTGGGAACTTTTATGCAAAATTCTATTATAAAGGAGCATAACTTTAACTGTGGCTCTTTGTTTAAACCGATATGCAGGCTCAGCAGTTCCAGTGGGTAAAGAGCTGGTACCCAGGGCTCTACACCCAGATTCAGAACTACGTCAGCAAAGGACAGTTTATACCAGTCGGCGGAACATGGGTGGAAATGGCAAGGATTTTTTATTATAGTGTTTTCCCTTTCCAGCAGGAAAGGGTACACACGCACGCACACACACACACACACACACACATGCATTGTAAGTCTAAAAGAAGAGATTTGTTTCATACTTTCCCCATACATTAATTCAACATCTCATACATTAGTTATCACAAATATATTTTAACGATTATCAAATTAGACTGACATTTAGAGTTTGATAATGAAACATTTCCTGAGATGAGAGTTCTAGCAACAACAAAAAAACCAGAACAAACATTTTATTATTTACTTATTTTATATGAAGATGGTAAATGGTACTCACAATTCAAAGTAAAAAATTTAAAAATGTGAAAAGAGATTGGGTCTATTCAGTGAGTGGCCACAGGGGGGCTCCCCCGACTCAAATCAGTCGGCTGAGCGAGAGAGTGTATGTATTCAATATGTAGATAACAGCCAGATTTGTTTATCTGTTTTTAATTTCCCACCTCCCAAAGATGTGCCGTCTACATTAGGGGAAACACTGAATACTATGTGTGTGTAATATAAAGGCGCAAGTGTGACGAAGACGACATTTGCAAACTTTTCATAACTCCTTACTAAGATAAGACATGAAATACAAGCAGATAAATCTGCTCCAACTCCTACTCCTACATCTTTACGGGCAGCTTAGATCATCCTCTGTGTATCGTCATGCCTTTGGTTTCAGTGTTAAAAAATGTAACGCTTTACAGAGCTTATTGACAGAGATTTGCTTAGTCACTTGTTGTTTTTCCGAGGTGCATATCTTTATGAACGGGGCTCTCCGCGGAGAGAATTGTGAAAAATTGTGTGAAGAGGGTTGCAAGTGTCCACTTAGTGGCTATATTAAATATATTCCTTTTAAAAATGTGACTGTCTTGTCTGTCTCAAGGATGGGAATCTGCCCTCTGGTGAGTCTATGGTCAGGCAGTTCCTGGAAGGCCAACGCTTCTTTCATCAGGAGTTTGGGATCTACTGCAAAGAGGTGACATGCTCACCTGCCACTCTATCACATACGGGTGTTCCCACATGTGCTTGAAGTCCTTGAAAGTTTGTGCATTTTTTGCTAGGCTGGTAAAATTGGCTACAGCACAATGGGAATTGTTCACGCATTCACTCCTTTTTGAATTTGGTGGTCCATGTGCTTCCGCCTACTCGCCTGCTGTCTATGTCATGTTGGGACCTTGAGGGAATTAGGCATTAAGCCTGGCAGGTCCTTGAAAAGTCCTTGAATTAGATTGTTCACAATGTGTGGGAACCCTGGTGTGTGTGCGTGCGTGCGTGCGTGCGTGCGTGTGTGATAATACATCCCTGTGCCCCTCAGTTCTGGCTACCAGATACATTTGGTTACTCTGCACAACTGCCTCAGCTTATGAAGGGTTGCGGCATCTCCTGCTTCCTCACTCAAAAGCTGAGCTGGAACCTCGTGAACACATTCCCTGTAAGTAACACCTCACCTGGTCAACACATTCCCTGTCAGTAACACCTCACCTGGTCAACACATTCCCTGTCAGTAACACCTCACCTGGTCAACACATTCCCTGTCAGTAACACCTCACCTGGTCAACACATTCCCTGTCAGTAACACCTCACCTGGTCAACACATTCCCTGTCAGTAACACCTCACCTGGTCAACACATTCCCTGTCAGTAACACCTCACCTGGTCAACACATTCCCTGTCAGTAACACCTCACCTGGTCA
>OMOU01076544.1:0-10192 GCA_900312585.1 Malacocephalus occidentalis | reverse complement strand
GACAGACGGATTGGTGCGGCGTCTGCAGTAATGCAGGCGCTGTACCGGTCTGTCGTGGTGAAGAAGGAGCTGAGCCGGAAGGCGAAGCTCTCGATTTACCGGTCCATCTACGTTCCAACCCTCACCTATGGTCACGAGCTATGGGTAGTGACCGAAAGAACGAGATCGCGGATACAAGCGGTCGAAATGAGGTTTCTCCGGAGGGTGGCTGGGCTCAGCCTTAGAGATAAGGTGAGGAGCTCAGACATCCGGAGGGAGCTCGGAGTAGAGCCGCTGCTCCTTCGCATCGAAAGGAGTCAGCTGAGGTGGTTCGGGCATTTGACCAGGATGCCCCCCGGGCGCCTCCCTTTAGAGGTGTTCCGGGCACGTCCGACTAGGAGGAGACCCCGGGGCAGACCCAGAACCCGGTGGAGGGATTATATATCTCATCTGGCCTGGGAATGCCTCGGGATCCCCCAGGAGGAACTAGAAAGCCTTGCTGGGGAGAAGGACACCTGGAGAGCCCTGCTTAGCCTGCTGCCTCCGCGACCCGGCCACGGATAAGCGGAGGAGAATGGATGGATGGATGGAAGGTTACATTTGATGTGGGAGGGGTAAAGCTATTCGTGCTAATTGACTCAGGCACCTCAAGTAACATAGTGGATGAAGACACATGCTTAAAGAGAAAAAGAGAAAATGTGTCTCTTCCAAAGCAGGTAACAAACGGGTGTATGCAAATGCCAAATAGTGATCGGAAAACATAACACGGAAACCGCTATTGAACTAGATGTGTTCCATCCCACCTAAGGGGGGTGGTGGTTAAAAAGAATAATCAACTTCTAGAAATGGATATCATAGAAAGAGTGGATGGACTCACACTGTGGGTGAACCCTGTCATAGTCGCCCCAAAAGGAGAAGAGAATGACATTAGGATGTGTCTCGATATGAGGAGAGTAAATACAGCCATCATCAGAGGAAAATATCCGATTCCCACAGTGGGAATCGTCGGAGTCAGAGGACAACATTTCCTCATCTGGGGTGTCTGGTGGGAGGGCAGGGAGAGGTCTCTTCTTTGGACCTTCTCAGGACCCACAGAGGTCCTAGTGGGCTGATTGGGGTGCATTACTCTGTGATAAGCCCAGGAGCCAAAATTTGATGAGCGGGGACCGACTGTCTCTCCTCTGGTCTGTATCCATCTCAGTCGAAAACCCCTATCCCATAAAACGTGGAGCAGGATCGTCTGTGCCCAGTGGAGGGGAGTTTGGGCAGGGGTAAGTGTGACTACCTGACAGAAGTACATGGACTGGGCTAGTCTGGTGGGAGACGGTCCCCAGAAGACAGAAGACACACACACACACACGCATGCAAGCGTGTGTGTAGAAATGGGAAATGGGGTTAACAAATTATATTCACTTATATATATAATACATTAATAATAATTTTTACAATATGCATACTCCCTCCGACACTCATCACCTTTGTCGTAATGAAACGGCATGAAACGCATTGTTATTGAGAGAAATATAGTTGATGTGTAACTTAGCCTTTTAGTAATTAGTTTAAAAGGTTTAATTACACTATGTATTGCATTACCAGATGACAATATGTATAGCTGTCTATGATTCATATATACCATTGCTACTATTATAATAGTCGGACGCCACCATTCTCGCCCTTCATATGAATTCCATAGACTGTAAAATATAGATGAATTCCTATGATTTGGACTTTATATCAGGCAACTGTAGGACCACTGAAAGGGGCCTGGTAGCCATCGCCGTTAGCTTAGCCGCAGCTAATCAGCAAGTGATCGGCACGAGCACCCGTGCATCCAAATACCAGTCGAATCACGAGAAACAAATTTAATTTAGTCAACTAAATAGGCAAGCAACTAATCTCTTTGAGGACAAAGAGTATAAAGGTAAGGGAATCGTGTAAACAACCCCGACATATTTTAAGTGGTTTAAGTCCAGTTCTTTTCTCTAGGATGACTGAACTTGGCAAACCAAGAAGCAGAAATCGCAAACATCCATCCGTCGTATAAGTACTTAGTAATTAGTGAGCGTAGTAATTACATTCAATAAACAAACGTTCACAATTGTCGTGAATATCAAATTCATAGAATGGGTGGACAACTCTTTATCCTGGCTAACACGGTAGCTTACAAGCTAACAATGCAACATGGATACAACAAGGGGCTTTTTTTCTTCCCATTTCCACAGGACGAATGATACTCTTGGTTGGTAGCCACCACTACCGGGCAACATTCTAATACATTACCCCCCATCACACTGCATAGGAAGGCCTTTACGGTACCAAGCAGCTGGACGAACCTGCTTTCTCTAGGCTAGCAGTCTTAATCTTCATGGGGTTATGCTACTCTCTGAATATTAAGGCCGGGTTTGAGTGGTCGTTTTCTAATGTGCTCCTGCGGAATCAGAGTAGCTACACGAAGGCATCGTTTCATCTAACATGTCTAACAATAACATACTATCTAGATTATATCATGTGTCATGTGTTTTACAGAGGGTCTCAAAGAACGGGGTACACAACAACGTCACTGTGATTTCCAGGCCAGCTGGGGAATTATTTTGATGTCCATATATCTATAACAACAGAATATATTAATGTTAATGATACACATATCCATTATATTGGATTCGACCAGATTTAGCTCCCGTCTTCAGGTAAGATAGTGATAATCTAGCGGCCGGTCTATTGTTGGGTCCACTTGGACAATAAAGTCGTAGTTGGTGGGCTTGTCAGCGTAGGGAACTGCTGCCATTCCAGCGTTCGGGAAAACTACATTAACACTAAATACTACATTTTATATTACGTATCCACTGATAATCGCCTATTAACAATAAACACATTTGTGCAGGTTTATGTAACTACACAACCATACCCTTGCTTCTAAATAACTAACATGTTCACCAGGCGCCAACGTTGTGACAAAGTGACATCACATGTGGTAGTGTCCACCTGCCTGGATGTACACTGACTAGATCAGTTTACCAGTTGGTACAGTCCACTAGGTAGGTTGGCAGTCTGATCTAGTCAGCATACATCTAGGTGGACACTCCCACGTCTCCCTCTCATGTCACATGACAATTGAAACCGCTTGTAATGGCTAATCATGCTCACACTTGCTCGTATTGTAGGGCCCTTTGAACAAAAACGGCATCTTGCACAAGCTATTTTATTAATTATCGGACTTTTGATTCTTACACTTTTATTTATTTTAAACTTGTGTGTGTAAGATGTCAATGCATTGCATTGTTCTATTTCATTTATAATTGAAACCATTGTCACTCACTAAGATGTTTGTGATTATTAAGTTACAATTTAAGATTCCCAACAATAAACATGCATATGTGTCTGGGTAATCACATCTAGCGGGTTTTTAAAAGTAACCACAGTGATTATTATCTTTTGTAGATGCCTTCAGCAGCAGTTGGCAATGGTGCCGCCCAGTCTGCCAGTCCAGAACTGGGACTTGGAGGCCATTCTGAGGTGATGAAGCAGGTTCTAAATGTGATTGAGAAGAAGGTTCGCAATATGGAAAAGAAAAAGGTAACTCTAGATACTGTCATGCGTGGTATTAATAATTGGGGTTCCTAAAAAATCTGGAGGAAACCTAGTGTTTTCCGTGAGAATGATTATTGTTATTAAAGGTGCCATGTATAACAGATGTACTGTATGAAATCATAAAACGATTTTATGATTTCAATTTGAAATACTGACAAACAAAAAACAAAAACAGAAGTAACCAGTAACCACCATAGCATTTTCACTGGCCGCTATGCTCCTTTCTACTGTTTACTAACCCTCCATTTTCGGGGCGTTCATAATGTTGAACGTGATGTACTAGGAAAAAAAGCACTGGGGAAAGTCAAATGCCTCGTTTTAGCAGGCATTTGTCATTTGTTGATCTAGTAATGCTGATGTCAAACAGAAAATGTATAAATGAATGCCATTGATTTAAAACAACATCCTAATCATTAACTTGAAATCCCCCCGTTTAGGTCAAACTGGATGACTATCAGGCCAGGAAGAAGAATGGTGAGCGGCTGAACCAGGATCAGCTGGTGCGTAGAACACCTGGGCACCTCATAGTACTCTGACGCATGCTTAGTCTGTCCTTCTAGTTCCATCATTACCATTGTTAACCTTTATTATTAACAATTTGGGCGATATGTCATTCAATCAAAATAGAACACATTTAGAGTGAAAAAAGCTATGCTTTCACATTTACGTTTTTTATAGAATAGCTGACCTTAGAACTGTACAGTCTCAAGTATTCTTGACATATTATTGTATTTGCCTTGCAATTTATGTATTTTTTTTATTGTGTTCCTCACCTACAGGATGCTTTGACAAAGTTTGGGGAAATCACCAACAACCTTGAGTTTGCCCGGGAACTACAAAAGGGCTTTTTGACTTTGGGCCAAGAGGTAAACGTCCAGTTGCACATAATCACTGTTTATTGGTGTGAAATAGGTAGTGTTGTATGGCTTCTATGGAAGATGAAAGGATAGATGGTAATACTGTGGCATTTAACCAATGGTAAAGAACACTGATGGCTGAAGTCAACTCGACCACAGTTGGGTCATGTCTTCTGAGCTGACCAGTGCAAATGTGTCAACGTGTTATTTCTTAGCCTTCCGGGCACAACATTGAAGCACCGTTGTCATTGTTTTCAAGAGTAAAGTCTGACTGTGGGCCGCTAATGCATGCAGGTGAGCAAGACAGTGAAGAAGTCTTTAAGGAGAGAGCAGCTACAACGGGAGGAGATGGAGCAGCGGAGGCTGAAGATGGTGCTGGAGCTGCAGTTCCTGTTGGACCGGCTGGGTGAGGAAGAGGTCAGGCAGGACCTGAAGCGGCCCGAAGCTGACGGCACCTCTCTGCTCACCGACGCCGACCTCACGACTCTGGACCAGTTCTACAAGCTGCTGGGACCCGACAGGAACTACGACGTCAGGTGCTGCTCACACTCCCCTGTTGTGGGAGGGGTTTAAGGCAAATGTTAGCAAAGTGTACTTCAGTTGGTTTCTAGTCCAATACCGTGGTCAAATACAGCTAAAAATGCTCTTATACCAACCCAGAGCTTAGTTGCATAGAGTTCGAGTCCATGCACAGGTCACTCCCCATTGACTTTGTATGAGGCGCAACCATGGCAGGCTTAAGCACTTCCATCTGCATTATTGTAATCAAAACAAGAGGTTCCAAGAGCAGCCAGATGAATTGTCATACTCTGTAGTACTGAGTACTCGTACACTGTCTGAAATAGAAAAACTGCCATTCACTTATGTATTGTACATTTTAGCTGTACTTGGATAAAGGGTAAACTTTCCTACACTGTGAAATAGATTGTCTGTATCCAACAATAGCATGTATTTCCTTTGACCTCCTTTTAAAGGCCAAGCTTATCAGAACAGCTCCACTTTGCTGGGGTCAGGTTTGGTGTGAACCGGGTACTCTTTCTCTTCTTGATCTCTAGGTTGACCGACCAATACGAGGAGGCCTCACTACACCTGTGGGATCTGCTAGAGGGTCGAGACAAGCCAGTAGCAGGAACCACATGTAAGTGTGTCCATTGACTGCAACGCTGAAGCTTTATTTTGCACCCTGGGATACACCCCAAACGTGCGTGAAGCATCTCATGGAGCAATGGCTGTGATGTGTCATGTGATCATACACGCATGTGAGGGCAAAGCTCACCAAGTCTGGAGAACGACCGCCCCTTGCACCTCGTTGGGTTTTGACTGCTCTCAACTGCAAATAAATCTGTATAACCAATTGCAATCTTTGTCATAGTCACCATGATCACTGTACATGTTGTAGGAAATGTTGTCACGGAGGTACTTGATAGCCTGTTTACGTTTGCCAACACACAGTCTGCATCCATTGCACTCCATTCATAGACCTATCATTAACGTTATCTGTACTGACCATTCATCTCGATAGCAGTCGGCACTACAAGACAATGTCTACTTGCACTGCGATACAACTGCCCACCGTCCCTCATGTTATCGAAAGCAACCAATATTCCCGTACCGCAGTGTAAATACACCTTGGCCTGTAGCACTAAATGCTATCTGTAATTGATCATTAACCTCAATATCAGTCTGCACTCCCAGTATATGTGTACCTGCACTGCGGTACATGAATATAGGTTGCTTTTGGTAACATTACTGCATGCAGTTGTATTGCTGCTTTGTTTTTGATGATACAAACTTTCTCCAAAAGAGTACTATGTACTCTTAGTCGTCGAACAGGGAAATGACCTCAAAACAAACGTCCCAAAAGCATCCTCTCTATACTTGGAGGGAGGAGCATGAGCTCGTCTTCACAGGGCTCTATTGAGGGTGACCCCTTTTCACCAGTGTGATTCTTATTGGGAAATAGTGCATAATCGCAACTGGTGTAAATAGTGGAGACGTTTGTTTTTCTCAGTCAGTAAGTTGATTAATTGATTCTACTTTGGTCATCAATGTGTCATTGTTAATCAAGTTGATGCATAATCATTTTATAAAGCCCAGATTAAGCCGTTTGCTAGGCTGTGATGATTGAGTAGTGAAGAAAACATTGGCGTGAAAAAAGCAACAATATAGAAATGGGTGACGGTTAGTGTACTAAACAGTCTATTTCTGAGGGTTTTCAGCAGTCTAATGACCAGACCAACCTCAATATGAACCAAAACGTGTCTATCCACAAGGAAAGACATGTCTCTCTCAATCACTTTATTCTGCAGTGAAGCTGGCCTGATTGGCCTTGAGAAGGATCACTCGTTCAGACTTTTGGGGCGTTAATGTTGCCACAAAGCCGAACAAAGGTGGATATCGAAGCGCTTTGGTTACAGTCCGGTACAAAACATTGCACTTGCTATTTTATGTCATAAAATTGATGATAACAAAATGATCATCCAAATGAAGTAATGCTTGTATGCTACGCTATAGTTTAACTGCACCATGGGATTCGTAGTCCTTGTACATTTGGCGTACGTTTGGCACAATAAAAACTGCCTGGATCACAAATTATAATTCATTCACTTTCATCATACCCTTACACCCTTGTCAAATACCAGACTGGCCCCCTATGTGTGCATGTTTTTAAATCCAAGCACCTACATTTGGACTGCCCAACATAATTTTTCTTTTTGCATGGCTGATTGCAGTCGTTGTCCGTTGTGTCACTGTTCTGTCATCTGAAGACTTGCGATCTTGTCCCTCCTCTCGGTGGTCGCTGATAGATTTGCGTTCACTGCGTTCCAGACAAGGTGCTCAAGGAGACTCTGGACAAGGTGCTGCTAAGCGGCTACTTTGACAGGGTGCGCACACATCAGAATGGAGCGGCGTGCGACGAGGTGGAGGAGGCAGAGGAGCAACAGAGCCAGATGGTGGAGGAGGAGCCCAAGGCTGAGGAGCAGCCATCTGAACCTGGTAACCACAGAAGCGGTATTGAGTATGTGGTTTACGTGAGCGTCGAGCGGGTGTGGTCACGACCCTCGGAACGGGCACACGACTAGTTGGTTCAAAGCCAAATCGCCAGCACCGTCGCTACCTGCGTTGCGCTGCTGGGTTCTTTGGAAGCCAAGCAGGGCTGACCTTATTGATGGGAGACCAGATGGTGCCGGTAGATGTGTTGTCCAGGCCCAGTGGGAGGGCACTCATTCCTCTGGCCTATGGAATATCCCTCAACCTACCAGGACAGACGGGGACTCGACCCCGGTCCGAGAGCACACTGTCTTTTGGATGAAAACTGAACACTGAAGTTCCCATGGCACCCATGGTGTCGTATTGTGCTGGTCGAAATGGTAGGGGTGCTAGCCCTGTATCATGTGCTCTTACACCAGAATGTCTCTAATCCCACACATGCACTCGCTAGGCTGTAAAGCGTTTGGGGTGTCTTGAAAATCCCACGCTGCAGCCTTGCCTCAACTAAACCGAACATACAATGTGTGTGTGTCTCTCTCCCCCCAGAAGGCACGGCTACTGAAGAATACACCGAACCTGTGGAGGTAGAAACGGCAGAGGTGTGCGCAGCATTAACACAACACATGAATCACTTCATATTCCCCCTGGCATTTTCTATTGAAATACATTTTTTTGTTGAACCTCTTTTTATGTGATCATTCTTCAGCGTGTGGTCTTCTCCTGTAGTTTGTAAACAGACAGTTCATTCCAGAAACGCCTTACAGCAGTACAGAGAAGGATGAAGTGGACGGCTGGGCGGTGGAGGCCCAGGTATTGTTGCTCGCCACTCCCGCTTGTCACAACGTCTCTGGAGGTTCCTGTTCAGTATGGCTTATTATGCGTCTGCTGTGCCGTGCCAGATGGTGAACTCACTACAGCACCAGCCTCAGCCCCTCACCCAGCTCACCCCAGAGCCCCCCGCCAGCGTGGACCACGACACGCCCTGCCCCACTGCAGACCCCGTGATAAGGAAGCAGGTGGTGCAAGACCTCATGGCACAGATGCAAGGCACCTTTAACTTCATGCAGGTCAGAATTGCGTCCAGACCACGACACCATGTGTATGTCACAAAAGGAGTTTCGAATTCAAAACTGGGGGACGTTTGTACTCGTTGAGAAATGTGCAGAAAGCTTTTAGATGCAAGCATGGAGAGAACCCTTGGAGGTCCTTCGTATTTACGTTTAGCACCTTTGAGCATGGCTTTAACTGCCTGACCATCTTTCTGAAAGCCTGAGAGAATATCTTTATTGCGTGTAACACATTTCCCAAGTCGAGTGAGAGAAGAGAGGGGCGTTGCACATGGAGAGTGTCTCGATTGTGGAAAAACATAATGCATCACCCATCCTTTGAAAGCTCTCGACATACAGAATTGCTCCAAATAAATGGTCGATGGACTTGCTTCTTCAGACCAGTGGCTGCTCAAAGCATTTTACCATTATGGCTTTTCATACGCACACATTCATACATCCATTCATACACAGACAGCGACATCACCCAAGCAAGGCTATGGCTATGGCCAGCTCAGCTCAGTCGGCTCAGTCAGGAGCCGTTTGGGTCAGGTGTCTTGCCGGGGTTGTACAACATAAAGTTGTTTTTCTGTGTTTTCCTGATGCTCGGTGATTTATGGTTTCCTTGGCTTTAGTGTATTACAAAACATTTAGTTAAGCAAATGCATTTCCAGATGCATTCTAATGCCGCTGCACCTTATTCGGCATAGGTAAGGATTCCACATTGTTGAAGGCAATGGCTTAGTTTAATTAAAGGTGCCCTATTATACCACTATACCCGTATGTCATTGTGACGAAGTGACATCACACGTGGTGCTTTACACCGAAATGTCTGCTGACTAGGTCAGACTACCAGCTTACCCAGTGGAGTGTACCAACTGGTTAACTGGTATAATGGGTTCCGTTTAACAAAAGAGGTTTGTAATTTATTTGCCATGTCAAAGATTGTTGGTTGGCATTTTATGATTTCAGCAAAAGCAGTTTGCAAGTCGGACTCGGTCCTGTTTAGTGGGGTTCCTTTTTACCCCTCCGATCTCAGTGAGTGATACTAAGTACTGGTCCGAGGGAAAAAAACATGACATCATCCCCAAACACGGCCGTGGGTGATCTATTCATCCAGCCTGACCCCAGTGTAAACATGCCTGACCCGTGGTGATGCAACTTCCCCCCCTTTTAACCCTTTAGGACTCCATGCTGGAGTTTGACGGACAGGCCCTGGACCCGGCCATTGTATCCGCTCAGCCCATGAAGCCCGTCCAGACTGTGGACCTGCAACTGATGGGCTGTGTTTCAGGTGAATAAGTGTTCATGAGCTCCATCTGTTCCATGTGTCGGTCCTATACCTGACCCACATCTGCCACAGCGTTGCAGGACAGTAATGAGAAAAATCTGTGGAGTGTGTGTGGTTGGTGGCTGGTTTAGGCAGCCTCACCTGGCCCGAGTCAGGCTGATGCTCTGGGGTTGGGTGAGGCTGCACATCTGTGGTGCTGTTTTGAGTGCATCTTTTGCTTCATTTATTTCTTTGTGCTGAACCTGAACAGCCCATTCGGAGTCCCGGCTCCCCCAAACCACCACGGTTTCTGGTCCACTGGAGTCCTCACAAGTGAGTACAACACAAGTGCCAAACAAGCGGGCACCATGGAGAAACAATTGGCAACCCAAAAAAGCCCCCGCTCCCCCTCTAAATCTTGTTGCGACAACATGCATAGCCCCTCCCATCAGATGTCCCCG